>JASVEL010008924.1:0-50283 GCA_032618575.1 Nicotiana noctiflora | reverse complement strand
CACGGGCCTACGTTTTCCCGGACGATAGCGGCACTAAAACGCCCGTGCGGCGCCAGCAGTCACCCCGCACTGCTGGCCAGCCTTACCTCAATCCCAGGTTTTCTAGCACGATCCTGTGCCTGTGGGAGGTCATGCCACGGAGGCATGCTCCAACGGTGCCGCCCGACCATATGTCAAGGCACGAAGCCCCGACTAGTTGTGGCGCTTCTCATCTTAGGATCACATCCAAGCGCGCACCTGGGGTCGGCTAGGGACTTGCTGGTCCTTCGCCTTGACTGAGCATCGCTCTCGCATGCACAGCCTGATCCTCAAGCTTGACACTCGCCTCGTGCATCCGCACCTAGCTTGTGTTTCGCCCGAGTAGGACAACATTCAGTCCTTGGCCCTCGTCGTATGCGCCTTTCATAGCATGCCTGTACTTGCCTCCGGTTTAAGAGCCCATACTCGCTTGCCTTTGGCATAGGCCAACATTGCCCTCGCGACATACTTCCATCCGGTATAGTGCAGTGTCGCCCCACAGCTGCACGTCTAGGCCAACGGACCCTTGCTTGCTTAGCGGAACCCAAGCCAAGCTCACAAGTCGACACATGACTCCCCTAAGATCGGTGAATCAAGTGTCCAATCGGCACGGAGGTCTCCATCCAACACTCCGGCAGCCCGCGGGGCCTGGCCGTCCCACACGTTAAGCCTCTCGCGCCCGATTGATGCCCAACGCTAGCCCGAAGGCGTTGCGCCGTCCATAGAGTTCCCAATCTCGTATGGATACCTAAGACACTCCTCTGAGCTGTCTAGGCAGGCCCCTGAGGTTGCCCCCAGAGTGGCTCATTCGGTGCGGCTCCGTAGATGCCCGCACAGGGGAGGCAGGTTGAGCTTGAAGACCTATACCCCCCTTATATATACTTAAAATAAAAAGTCCCAAGTTCCAGGAGTAGACATGTTTTCGCCAGAGAATCAGAATGGCTCCTGTTCACATCAATGACCAATTATTCAGCATATATAAGGGCACACTAGGAACAAGGCTAAGAGCCAAAGTCCCTATGTTCCGAACTTAAGTTAGCACTTAGGACATGCAACTCAACATGTCAAGATTGTTGTTGCCTCATGCAACGTCCCTGCCTGATAATCCCGTTTTGCACACTGCCAGCACACGTCGCCCACGCGACTGGCACTTGTCTTGCGGCACTGTAGCACGCAAGACGCATGGCTGTCATGCCTCAAAATCTGAGGTGTGACACCGGATGTGTATTGATTTAATTAGTGATGGAACCAGGATTTTAAGTAACTATTAATAAGAGTTTAATGTAAAATTATTTGACAATGAATATAAAAAAAACTCGAGTCGAAAATAGAGAATTCACACACGCATGACGCACCCATGCTTGCTTTTCTCCCTGGATTTAATTTCCTTCAAAACGTTTAATTACTTCATTAGGGACACTATATGTCCAAAAGCAATGGCGGAGCTCGAATTTTTATTAATGGGAGTCAAAATATAAAAAAAATAAACTCATCAAAAAAGCAAGGGAGTGTCATTATATAGTATATATACATATTTTTAAACAATTACCTACCCAAACAGTATAATTTTTCGACGAAGGAGTATCGGTGACACCACTTGGGTGCGTGCATATGGCTCCGCCACTGTCCAAAAGAGTAAAAAAAAATGTCATTTACAATCCAACTTGGAAACATCATACTGTCAAGAAATTCCATGAACCAAGGAAATTGAAACTTTAGTAAAATTATGTGCAATCGTATTAATCATACTAGGAATAAGTCGGCATAATTTAAAGTAAAAGACATATGCATAGGGCGGATGTAATATACTAATGACATGTTCAATTGAACTCATAATTTTTTATTCTGAGCAAAAATCATAAGCAAAAATTCATTAAAATTGATAAATAATATATATGAATCTATAACTTTAAATATAATAAGTTCAATGTTAAAAACTTACAAAATTAAATCCATAAAATTTAAATTTTGAATCGTTCCGTATACGTTTTGCATGCAATATCCTTCCCACGGTGTATGTATAAAAAACGAAATATGTAGCTATCACCAGCATGTGGAATGCCATAAGATGTTGTGCCACTTATATAGGAATTTGAAATTGCCTCACTTAAAAGGGCAATAAAACAATTATTAAAGCATTTATTCCACTTTTTCCTCAATTATTACATCATTTATTCCACTTTTTTCCTTCTATAGAGCGTAAAAGTAAAAAATTTACTTTCATTTTTGCAGGAAAAAATTACTTCATTACTGAAAGAAAAGTGATCATTTCGGATGCTTTTTTTCTGCTATGTGACCATTATGGCTAAAAAAAGCACACAACCTTTCGTCATAACAATCTGCTTAAATGCACTATTGTTATTATAAGTGAAATTAAATAAACACTGCATGAAACAGGCTGCTTACAAGTGGCAACAGGAGAGGAACATATGGGCGAAAAAAACTTACACTTCCCAGTTATTATTTTATTTTCATTGCCAAACTTATACTCATTATTTTATTTTTTTTATTTTGATCCCAAATAGGTATTTATTATATAATTAAGAAGGAATTTATTTTATTTTTTCTAAAATTTACCCTTATTTACATATTTTAATGTGTCAATGTAACAATTAATTAAGATTAATTTAATGAATATATTTTTTTCTTCTCTAAGAGTTCGTATTTCATTAATTAGTGTGCCAAAGATAAAATGGTCACTTATTGTGGACGAAGGGAATATTATTTTAGCACGATGATGATATGAATTGAGCATAATAAGAAAGAAGTGAGGATTCATATTGCATACCCTAACTTTAGTTGGGATTAAGGCATAATTATTGTTGTTGTTGTTGACTTATCTAATATAATAAAGGATGATTTGATTAAGAGCTCGCTTGGAGTAGCTGATTGTAATGAATAGCATTCTTAATTACTGAAATTAATTTTTTAAATAAGCATTTACGTGTTTGAATAGACGTGCAGAAACTGATAATAAACAGCTGATTTGTTTGATAGAAAAGTACTAATAAGTTATTCTATTATTAAAATGACTTAAATATCCTTAAACACTTTGTAAGAGATTATAAATTAAAAAAATAAATTACGAATATGAAATGATAGAAAGTTAGAAAATTTATTTTGGGAAAAATATGTTGTAAATTGAAAATATTATTAAAAATAAACTAGAAAATATGAATCAAATTAAAGTTAACTGATATATAGTTATATTATATTTTGCAGATTAGTACATGTGGGCCCCAAAAGAGATGTGACCCAACACCAAAATCATTTTGATTTCTGGTCCCGACCGCGATCATCTGATTGACCCCACTCCCCCTCCCAGTTCCATGCCATTGCTAATTGCGAAACCAACGTTCACGTTCTCGGGCTTTGTTACCTTTAAATGTTTTTACCAGTTTGCCGCCCACGTTTTTCGAAAATTTTATTTTTTATTTCATATAGTATAACTTTTGTTCCATTTTAATTTATTTGAATCTATTTTTTTTTTGGATTTGTGCCAAAAAAAATGGTATCTTTTTTTATTTAAAAATAATTTACTTTTATACAATAATTTATAACCATACAAAATATATGTGTTTCACTTTACACCACAAGTTCAAAAGTCTTCTCTCTTTCCTT
Organism: Nicotiana noctiflora; assembly: GCA_032618575.1. Classification (NCBI taxonomy): domain Eukaryota; kingdom Viridiplantae; phylum Streptophyta; class Magnoliopsida; order Solanales; family Solanaceae; genus Nicotiana; species Nicotiana noctiflora. The sequence goes on along the minus strand of JASVEL010008924.1, from coordinate 46,644 downwards.
AAACTCCGTGCCCAGTCAAATGGATTCAAAATTTGACAATTACGAGGTAATTTTTTATTTCAAAATTTTGTGGACCTAAAATTCTATGAACCTAAAAGTGTAAGATTTGAGTCCACAATTTTGTGAGATAAAAAAAAATATTATACAGTGTGAGAGTTATATGAGACACAAAATAAAACTTTTTTATGTTCCCCAATTAAACCTCTCCTTCTCTTTTTAATTCCTTCATTACCCTTCACATGCTTCTTTTAAGTTTTAACCAATTGGCTTTGCAGCCTACTTATTTAGACAAGCTAGGCGATTTGTAGGGTACTAGAAGTACAAATAATTTTGGAGAAAAAAAAAGCTTTTTTCCAGAAATATCTTTTCGAGAAATACTTTTAAAAAAGATACACTTACATTTAGTTAATAGTTAGAGGCTTTTAAAATATTACCTTCAAGCAAGTAAAAGTGTCTAAATGAAATATATTAAGTACAGGGACCGAGATATCAAAATCGAACAAGTAAATGGTTTATAAGACTATTCTATGTTTTATATTTGCAAATCTTTTTATGTCTATAACCGCATGTTTACCTCAAAAATACGAGTAGCAACTAAATTTGATTTGTAATTCTAAAGATACACGATTAGATTCAATACCAATTAATAAACAAAAAATATAAGGTAGAAGTAAAAGAAATAAGTGAATCAAACTAATACAATTTAGCAACAGTGACTTCGAGCTTAGCGACCTCGAGGTGGGTCTAGAACAGTAAGAACAATTTAAGCAAGAAAAATAAAGTAAGGGCAGCACAGCAAAAGGACAATTCTGATGAACAGTAGGCAAAAGGTAGAGAATTTATACTTTGCTTCAATGATTACGTGATGTTACAAGTGATTGGGGTCCTCTTTATATAATAGGGGAATCCTAAATATGGAATATTTCTATTTACAGTAGGCAATATTCCCGATACAACTGTCTAACCGCCTAGTGCGTGATCGTACAATCATATTCCGGGATTTACGCCATGACCTTGGGAACACATTCTGTTACAAGTCCATAACAGTAATATTCCGGGGTCGACCCCGGCAGATGTTGTGTTCTGTCTTCGAACTCGAATATCGTCCACCGAACTCGAACTCGACCTTGCACGGACTTGAGCCCAGAATGGGCCTTCGTGCCTGTCAATCGAAGGCCTTTAATTTTGACCGTATATAAATAATAATATATTCGTCTTATTGACAAGTACATATTTCCAATATAATAGCCCTACGAGGGTGATATTATATATGATATCTTCTTTGATATAAACTTTTTTTTTTGGTGTGATTATTTGATAAACATGAAAGCAAAACCTATAGACTGAATTAGGAGAGCAGAGGTTTAATTCAAGACGAGGAAAGCAAGTTATATCGAAGCCCAATGCCAATCAAAGCCCTAGACTACAAGTGAAGAAATTGGGTTCAACTAAGCCCTTAATCTCTATCTATCCAAGGGATGGAAGGGCAGAGGCCTCTGGTGTCCCCTCCAGTCAAGAATTGGGGCCTCACAATCACTAGCCAATATGCTTTTCTCTCATGCCTTTCTTCGTTCATGGTTCGATATTCTGGTGTCCTAGGCGTAGAGGAACCACACCAATCCATCCCGATAGACCGTCCATTTTCACTTCATATTCTTTATCTCTCATTTCTTTAATTAATTTGGCTCCGTAGTTCATTAACAAGGCTTGAGGAAGGTGTCATCTTACCTGAACACCACAATATTCACTTTCTTTAATTATCTCTAAAAGTCCTCTAATAAATATTTCAGCAAGGTACAAGTGATTCTTGGTTAAATTAGTTCGGTACTCAACAAATTACAAATGAACAACAATTATTATCAAACTATAGAACGTACTTATAACACATTAACTTCTGTACTGTATCATTACATGTTAGGACATCTAGGCCTTCTACACACAGATAGGCGGACCTCCCCTATATTGAGAGGGTCGCATGCACTCGTAAAATTCGATAAAATTTTTATATATATATGTCTGTAGACAATAATAATATATTAATAGTGGCCAGTGGGAAAGTCAAAGGAGTGTCAAATGACATTGCGAGAAAAATATTCTATATTAATAGGTAAAGAAAAATATTTATATGTATATATACTAAATGTTGACTCCCGTTAATTTTCTGATATACTATTTACTTTTACATATAATACCTGACCTTCAAATTCTAGGTTAGTAACCGCACAATCCCAAAAAATAGCTCTTTAATAACGGTGCGAAAGTTCTTTCTATTGTCAAAGCAAAATAAATAGAAAGAGAAAAAGAGAAAAGGTAAAGAGAAAAATTGCAGGCAAAATCTTTGGGATAGACAAAAGATAGGATTATATAAGAGGAAGGCAGTCAATGGCAAAAAGCTGCCAGGTAGGTAAATCACTCAGCCAGCTAGTGTAAGGAATATTTCAGACTCAGAGGTACACACTTTAATTTTGTTAAGGAAACAAAATTAAGGAAATACCCACTTAATTAATTACTTTGTTAATCAAGAGTACACTAGGATGGTACAAAACAAACCGATAATTAAACCCCATCAATTCAATAATTCATGTCAAATTGAGAAAAAAATCTGATTATGATATGTTGTTGGTCTAATTTTAACTAAAGAAAGTCAAATCGAAATCAAACCAACCCGACATTAAATATAAATTTTTTAGATATATTTAATATATAAATATTTTTTTAAAATAAATTATAATTTAATCTTTTAATATATTATTTCAAGGTTGGACTTAGACCTTTTGAATGTTCCCATAAATTTTATGACCATTAATATTAGTAAATTAAATAATGCTAACAAAAGCTCAAGCCAAAATCAAATCAATACTAATGCTAACAAGTGACATTCAATTCAATAACGAGAATGTATTGAATATTTATTTTTTATTTTGCAACAATTTAGATAAAAATGCTTAACCTATTTATATTTTTTCTTTAACGTTTAGTTATGTAATTAATACTCCATTATTAGCTTACTTATTTTAGCATGACTTGGTACTTTTAGATTATGTTTAGTTTTATTATGAGTTTTTAGTTAGCAAAATTTATATTACATAATTTTATTGTCTTTATTGTTGAATATTTTAAGATAATGCCATGACACATTATTTTATATTACTAGTTTTAGTATACGCGCGATGCGCGTGTACCTTGTTCGATGCATATAAAATTATAAAAATATAAGCCCTTAAAAATAAAAAAAATTCAAATATTAGCTCTTGAAAATAACAAATATTGAGCCTATTTAGTAAAAAAAAAAGTAAAGGCTAAGCGTGAAACAACCGAGGTGATTTTGAAAGTTTAGTGTTCTTTTATATTAGATTCGTATCAAAATAATCGTTTAAATACCATGAATTCTAGATAAGTCAACTACATAAAGAAATAAATTAGCGATGAAAAAATGATGTAGTTAAATAATAAAAAATTATCGCTAGTGACAGATCAATAAAAAAAAAAGAGCAGCTACAACATGAATTTCGTAACTAATTCATATTTTTAAAGTAAAATTATGCAACAAAATTTCTTAGTAATAATATTAATTTTTGTAATACAAATTTAATTGAGGTACTTTAGGTATTTTTATAAATTAAATTACGCCAATTAATTTTTATCACAAATTAATTATTACTTTTTTCCAAAAAACAATTACTCTTCCCTAAAACCTAATGTCGTAGAAAATTTTGTGAAATAAACGAATTTAAGAATCAAGCTTCTGAAAAATACTTTTTATTTAAATTAAAAAAACAATAAATAAATCATATGAAAGGGAAATAAAGAGGTAAAATTAGTCTTTATGATTAAACAAGGACAAAGAATTGAAATTTTACACAAAATCGTGCAGTTTCTTTGTTGGAAACTAATTAACGAAAAAAATTCCTCCTACGATTTTTGGATTCTTTTATTGTCTTAATATTTTGTATCCTTATTAACAAAAGATATAAAATACTAAATTACTTAGAAAAAAACTTAGTTAATTTAGAATTCCTAAATATTTGGAAAGCTTTTGGATTTTACACTTTTATCCGATGTAAAATATATTTTTAAGGGTAAAAAAGGCGAACGATATTTCGCTAAAGGCCTTCGTGTTTTTAATATAATATAGATTTCTTGGAAAATACTTCATATAGTTGTCTTTTACTAGGATTAAAGAAATAGAGCACAAGTTATATATTTTGTTATACGAAGATTTTACCGGAAAACCCCGAAAAAAACCCCAAAAAAGCCGAAACTCAGAAAAAATCAAAATTGAAAAACATCGAGTTTTATTGGTTTGGTTTGGTGTTTAGATTATATAACCCGACATAATTTATTTTGGTTTGGTAATTGTAAAATTCGAACCAACCCGACATATGTACATCCCTTCCCACACCTCCCAATTATCCAAATGAAGATGAGAAGGAAGTTTAAAAACACCCTAGAAAATATGGCTAATATGGAGTCAGGCCTCTTTACAACATCCCTATATAATAACACTTCACTATAAGTCAAGCTTTTTTGAAACCAATTTTTATGTTATGTTATAATATATGTTCGTTATCACAACACTTCGCTATAACATCCAAAAATATTCGAAACAAACAAGACTGTTATAGAGAGGTTTGATACATAATAATAAAAAAATAAAGAAAATAATATAAACATGTTTATTTCATCCAATTGATACAGGCTTCGCATCGCAAAAACTCTTCATTTCTGTCATAAAAGAATTAAAAGACGAGACTGTTTGACCAAAGGTATGAGACCGTTTGTTAAACTAATTAAATAAGGTGACAGAGGATATATCATGGCCAATGATAACTAAATGTAGATTAATGGATGCTAAGTAAGGAAAGTTTGGGTAATGCGAAGCTCATGAACTCATTAAGATAATGGAAGAAATTTAACATATACTAGTATTAGGATCCGCGCAATGCACGATTTATTTTAACTAAACTTATCATAGCAAGGAATACTCTGCAACTTGTAGAAAAGCAACAAAGTTGATTAAGGACAAAATAAACCGAAACTTACAATTCTTGTTTCGACATAAACATGTTGGACAATCTAAGGCTAAAGTAAGGAAATCACATCAATTTCTTTTTTCTGGATTGCATTTTCATTTGGTTCCTAAGTAATGTACTCAAAAAATTTTCCAGGGATGTGATTGTTGCGTCTGCATAAACTAAGGCTTTCTCGCACATCTTGACAACTTTATGAAGCTCATTAAGAATGCCAATAAACACATAAAGCATTCCATGAATGAACATTGTTGTTCTCAAAGCACAAACACCTTGTACTCCTCAGAGTACACAAATCCAGTATAAATGGAGAAAAATATCCAAGCTATTTGAAACATAGGGACAATAAGTATTGCATCAAAGCGTGAAAGTCCATCATTTAACCTTGCCATCCAAAATTCACCTGTACTTAGAAACATTAGAAGCATCGAATACGTGAACATGTTGTATAGTAAGTATCACATAACCACCAGATGATGACATTGCCAATCTCAACATGTTTGAAAGAGACTTGAAAAAGCAATGTACAACAACTATTTGTTTTTCTAACACATTTGCATCCTCTCGATGCTTGTCGAATGAAAATTAACTTTTACCCAATAAAAAGAAAAGACTATATTTCCTTTGACTCTTGCTAGTTCTGAAATTCTTCTGGTCTACTCATTTGTTGTTGGTAGGTCACCGTGCATGTGAAGGGTAAAACGAAATGTTATGAATTTCAGCCTAAACCAGCTCCAAAAACTTACCTTGTTTGTATGATCACAAGCACTCTATCAAAGGTAGTGATGAGTACTTAATCCTTTTGTTAATATAAATTTGAGTTGAGCCATGTAAATCTGTGTATCTGTACTAATGTGGCACTTGGTCTCTATCGGCTACTTTTTCTATGATATTAGAGGCTTATATGGGTATTCATCACAATAATACTTGCAATGACTTGCCTTAAAATATTTTTCTTTGACGTTGTTTTCTGATTCCAGTTTGTTCACTGCATCATATGGTCAAAAGACCTATTATTCCCCCATAATGCAAGCATATCAGGTTCAAACCTGTTAACAAAACATAGAATATTTGCCTATATATAACTTTATTTTATGAAACGAAAACTTAACATAAAAAAATATCCAATAACATCAATACAATTGAAATATCTTAAAATTTATGAGTTTTTATCAACTGCATAACAATTATGACCGGCTAATGGGGTGATCCCTGTAAATGTGGCAAGATTTGATCAACGAATTCTCCCCAAAATATTGCCGAGATATTATTCCTCCTGTGTAATTTATATAACCACTTAATTAGACAATGATATTAGACATGTTAATATATAATAATTTAATGATACAACGATAATTAATGATGTTAAATATATAATATAGTAAATTCATAGACGCAATCTTACTCGTGATCTTCAAGTTCCACATGCATATAATTGTTGGTTTTATCACCTTGGTTATGGGATTCGACTTCACCATAACTTATAACCTCTCCAATGATATCTATAATTTAGAAAAATAATCAGGAGAAAGTTTATAAGACATTCAAATAAAAGAATTGCGAATTGAATATTTACCCAAGAGTTCACTTTCTTCAACATCAATTTTGTTTATCAAATACTCATAAGGTTTTAAGTTGAAGATAGTCATACCAAAAAGATGATCATTTGCTTCCTCTATAATCGTCTTATGAGTAAAGCCAACTTCAATTTATGCCACGTGTATTTAAGTTTCATATAATTTGGTCGAACCACAAAGTTCTTCATAATGTACAAACTCAATTCTTTTAACTTTGGTTTGAACATATGTGATCGATGTGATCGCCTTAGAATCAAAAAATTTATAATTAATATTGAGTAAGACAAATGCTCAGTTATACAGTATTGTCACAGAGTATTATAAAAAACATAGCTTCAATGGGTAAAACATAATATGTAAGTACTCTCGTTTAATCCAAAATAACAGATATAAAATATTTGATGGTAAATACTAAAAAATTGAAGTTGATTACATACATGTTTAACGTAATGAATTATATAGTACAAAACAGGTGCTGAAAATTTTAGTCAAACTTGTAGGAAAAAAACAAGTGAAACTAAAAAAGAATGCACCTTTTCGTCTTGAATAATTAATTCAAGGGAGATGGTGTTGTCTAGTTTGTAAAGGTCTGGAATGTTCTCACTATTCGTATTTTCAAATTCCAATTCATCTTGTTACTTGATATATCGCAAATATAGTCAAATATCATCATATTTCTTCTTAGAGAAAACTTTAGAGGAATGTTTGTCAAATGGCATCAAATATATACATATACATACATACATACATACATACATATATATATATATATATATATATATATATATATATATATATATATATATATATATATATATATATATATATATGTATGTATGTATAGTTGTAATAATTTTGTATGGAAAAATAAACCTTAAATAGTAAGTAATTACAAAAAAAATTTGTTACTATATATTTCTATAGATATATACGGAATGCGGTCGCCCTTGATTCAAAAAATATATTTTCCATTAAAAGATTCGTAAAATAGAGGCATATGCATTTGGGATTCCACAATTAGTTGTTATCCCGAAATATCTGGCGTAGATGTCGTCGTCTTTAGATGCGATGCGAAAAGATGAGAACAATCGACAGAAAAAATCATCTTCAGATTTGAATGTCTCATCGCGATAGACTAATTTCAGCCTTGAATGTCTTCTCTTCTTCCTCTGTATCCAAATCCAATAAAATTGCAGTACATATTTATCGGTTCAGGTTTAAGCTTTTTGAAATTCTTAATTTGGGTAGATATATCACAAAAAACAGATGAAGCAAAGAAAATGGTATTCCCCATACAAATAGGATATACGTTATTAATTAGGTTTTAGCAATCGTTTAATTTTCGTAATTGAGTCCCATTTTTATTATTAAATATTAAATATCTAAATATATATAGATAATTAAATATTAAATATTTATATAATTATAGAGGTTACTAATATTTGAGTCTAATTTTACAGCCTAATTGCATTCCCAAAATTTAATCAGTGCAAATTTTTCGGCAAAATAGAGAGATTTGGAAGGTTAATTACGTTGTGGTTACCATATATAATAATAGGCCTAATATATAGGCTTAATCCGAAAGATTTTGTATAATAATAAGTCTAATATTTAGGCCTAATAAAATGCCTTTATATTAATCTAGAAGATTTTGTCCTACGTATTATTGAATTAATTATGCAGAAAAATATGCCGGAAAATGTGAAGGTATTGTCATACGTATTATTGAGCCTAAATAATTTCGAAAATTAAGCCGGAAAATGTGCTTTTAAATATGGCATTTTAATAACTCGATTTATGAAAATGTAGTAGTAATTTAAGTTGTCATGTGTCATTTTAATATGTTGCCACTTGGCATTCTAATAATTTGACACTTGGCTAAATTAGAATGCAAACTTCTTTGCTTTAATATATATATAGATGATGAGCTTACATTCATTCTCAATATTGTCACTCCATAATATAAAATAAAGAAGATATATATATATAGATGATGAGCTTACATTCATTCTCAATATTGTCACTCCATAATATAAAATAAAGAAGAAAAAAAAGACTCACCATTAATAACAAACATGGTATGTCTTTGTTTATTCCATAACGATGGCTACAAAAAATAAATAACAAGGTTTCGAACTTTCTCTCATTTACAAGATAGATTCCCCAATTTTCATCCCTTGTCAGTGAAGAAGTGTGTGATTTGTGTATTTTTCTTTTTTCATTCTCTCACCTAGTATATATAATACTAGGTGTTTGCTTTAGCAAATAATTACTAAATCAATCAAGTATAAATTTATAGGGTGAATCTCAGTTGAACTTAATAAATTCTAAACCAAACAAAACAAAGTTCTTGTATGATAAATTGGGTTAGGAACATTAAATAGCGAATTAATATGTTATGATTGGCAAGACATATAATATCATAAATGTACAATAAATATGAGAATTTATAGTGTAAAGGAATCATCAACCAATGATTTTGCAAATGAGCGTTTCCTTTCTCTGGCGATGTAGAAAGGTAATTAATCATAATGAGTTATGGGATTTTGAGATTTGTGGATAAAGATTGAATAACATGTGCTTGAATAAAAAGAATAAGATACCTTTTCGTATATTCTTCTCTCAACTTTTACAATATGTCTCAGTTCTCGAAAAAGGTCGATCCCCAAATGTTTCCCATATACTCCTATTGATAAGGGGGCATTCCCCAAAAACCCTAAAAAGTACAACATAAAGAATATCCAAAGAAATATTCTTCCTGTTTATTTCTGATTTTAAGTTGCCGTTACTATCCTATATCAGTTGCATGCTTCTAGTCGTCTGCTTTTATTTGGTCAACCCCGTCCTATGTTTTGCTTATCCATTATCGTGGTTGCTAGATTTTGACCTATACAGTTAGTACCTTTGCTTGTCGAGGTCATAGCCCTGCACGTCCTCGATAAGCGGACATCATTCATTTCTGTTATGGGAGAATTGGCTATTAGATTACGTCGGGTTAACTAAGATCGAGAGAATGACACAGACTGTGGAACCATGATTGGTGTGATTATCAAAATGTGACGTCACCGCCACGCACGTCATTATTACGCATCTTTCGGAGACAGCGTCTGTGTGTTTGTCGCTTTGGTTTTAGCTCCATTAACAGTCCTCTAGTTCGATTCTAGTGACACTCATCCCTATAAATAGGTGAGGGTTTCGTTCTTTCAGAACCATCTAATTCCTTATGTGTACATTATTCTCTTTTGATCATCTTTCTCAGTTCTTAACTCCATTTATGCGATTCTGCTTACCATCTTCCTATTTAGTCATCATCTCTCCTTTTATGTTTACCAGCACACCCTCTATTATCGAGATGTGTCGAACCTATTGATAACACAATGAAGTTTCTGACGCCACACCATTGTCAATGGCCCCACTTCTGGGGTGAGGATATCGCGGCCGAGGAGGGTGATAATTTCCCTACCGTGGAGGAGATACTCCCCAGAAACCCTTTGTCCAAGAGTGATTTTCATAAAGAACCGCACCTTCTCCTGTTTCGGTGATTTCGAAAATCGGGCCATCTCATATAGACGAACTCCTATCTTCATATCACATTCCTCCTCACATCTAGATGGTTCCAGCTAGGGAGGGGGGACATCGTAGAGGTCCATAGATCTAGGCATTGTGCTTTTTATGTGTATCCTTTTGTGATTGGTCACATCCTCCATCTTCTTCCGCTAGCAGAGGAGTTCTTTTGGTTTACAAATTCTATCTGGCACAACTATCTCCGTACTTGTATAAAATCTTTATGATGTTGACGAAGCATGCGGAGTTGGCTGGGTGTGAGGTTGACATTCGCCACCTTTTACATTTATTTTCCCCGGGCTTTTATAGAGGCGCAAAGATACATTTTCAGCATTGCGGGGCTAGGGGATTGGTGGTTGGAACGGATAATAGGGCGAGCCAGAAGTTTTGGCACAAGTATTTTTTCATTAGAACAGAGCACTTGGTGTCAGACCCTGCTGGATTTCCTAAGCAGTGGATTCATAACTGTAGGTGTTGTTACTATAAACTTGTTATCTACTTTCGTTCTTTCTCTTTTTATTCATCTGTGATTTTTCCGTACGGTTGAGAGGCGTGCACCTTTTCCCGTCGTCGGCATTGAGGATTGGGTAGCTCGTATGTTACTTAACGTCGTGGGGATTAGAGATTGGGTTGATTTCTTCAAATATTTCGGATCGAAGGTTCCGTATGGCAAGTATTACTTTTGCTTCCTTCTTAAAGGAACCCAAACTTGATGTGCAAGTATCACGCTACACACAGCCATAAAAAAGAATATTGTTGGCAGCAAAGGGAAAAGGTGGCTCGGTTGTTCAACGAGGGCCATCTTCAAGAATTTCAAAGTGATGTGGCAAAGAATCACTTCAGGGAGAGAGATGCAAGGAAAAATGAGAAAGAGGAACCATAACGTATAATCCACATGATCATTGGCGGAGTCGATATCTCTCAATGACCTGTATTCAAGTGCACCAAAGTATTAATCACAAGAAAAAAGCAGACTCGAAGCTTTGTGCCCAAGGACGTCCTATCATTCTGTGATGAGGAAGCGTAAAACATATCTCAGACTCACAACGACTCATTGGTAATCTCCATCCTTTTAAATAAAATTCAAGTTAAACGTATTTTAGTGGATCCAGGTAGCTCATCGAACATAATCAGATCAAGGGCCGTGGAATAACTCGGCCTGCAAGAATATATTGTACCCGCATCGAGGGTGCTCAATTGATATAACATGGCAAGCAAAACAATAAAAAGAGAGATTATCTTGCCAGTAAACATAGCCGGGACCATACAAGACAGCAGGTTCCATGTCATCGAAAGTGACATGAGATATAACGCACTCCTCCAGAGACCATGGATACACAACATGAGGGTAATGCATTCAACTCTTCACTAGCTGATAAAATTCCCAATAGAGAAAGAAGTGAAAATAGTCCACGGAGAAAAGCATGTAGCAGAAGAGATGTTTGCGGTCAAGGAAGTGGTGCCATACCATAACCCTTGGCCTTAGAGATATCGAGCTCCAAGGATAAGCAGATGGCTAAATAGCAACCACAGCTCCCAGCCTCGACGGAACCGGAACAGTAGGTAATAGAAGATGAGGAAGAGGACTTCCTTAATGCTCGAACCTTCATCATTCCTAAAGAGTTCGGTGCTACCAAGTCAACCGCCCGAGAGAAAGGTACACCTAGGAACGGGATTGACCCTCGAACTCATAAAAAAACTCATTCAATTTATTATTGATAATATGGATTGCTTTGTTTGGTCCCATTTCGATATACCAGGTATTCCACTGGAAACCACCACTTTTTGGCTGAGTACCGATCCTAGGTTCAAACCGGTGAAGCAAAATAAGAGACCTCAGTCCGAGAAGCCATAAGACACCGTCCAGTTAACAAGATGTTCGAAGAACACATAGGTAAAAAATTGAAGCCTATACTAATGATATGATTGGTTAAGTTCTTCCGCGCAAAAGGCCATTTAATTCATTTGCAGGAAATATTCAAAGTTTTGAGGCAATGCAAAATGAAGCTTAACCCAGAGAAGTTTGCCCTCGGAGTTGGATCGGGTAAGTTTCTCAGCCTCATGGTGTCAAACCAGGGTTTTTCAAATCAACCCCTATAAGATCAAGGCTACCGAAGATATCATGATCGTGGATAGTGGGAGGACCGTACTGAGTCCTTGAAGTTTTTGGTGAAGGATATTACAAACTTGGCACAACCTGTCAAAGTCGCGCAATCTCAAAGACCGTCTTTTTACACGAAGACCTTAGGTTTTAAAGCGTACATTGCACTTTTTTTCACTTAGCTCGGATTTTGTCCCAGATAGATTTTAGCGGTAAGGTTTTTAACGAGGCAACAATTATGTGCTACATAAGGAGAACTCAACAATATCCAGGACTTATTTTCAATGAACCTCGAATACTGGAGGCATCACCCTTGGATATTATATTTTCAAGGAAAATACTTCATGCCCAAGAGGGCCTTGATAGGAAAAATTGTAATGGGCCAAATGGTCGGATGAACCGTGTCCATATAAAATAGTCGAGCTCCGACGGAAAAACATGTACGCATGTATCAAATTACTTGAAGAAGCATTCCGTGTATATCAAATACACTTTATGTCTCAAAGAATTATACTATTATACGAATTCTACACTTATAATCCTACATAAAATGACTCAAGAGCCGAAGTATAAAAGCACCACCAAATACTTGGGGACTGCCATCGACATTCAATATATCCAAGTCACCAAAGACTCTGACTCATCAAACCTTAAAGAGGCATCCCCTTGAAACAAAGGCCAAGGCCAATATACCCGGAGACTAACTTTTGGAACAAGTTCGTAAAGTTATTGGGTAACAAGTCCAAGTGACATTCACGAAGGATACTGTCATAGTTAAGACTACGATAATGTATAAAGGCTACGACCTAAAAAATACGGCTCGGAGACATCCGACTTCCGCTATAAATCAAAGGCCTCCAAACACTTTGTAAAAATCAGTTAAATTAGGCTACCCTCGGCAAAAGAAAAATATGATGGGCTTCGATAAATTCAGCCCTAGAATAATTTAATAGGCTTCGATAAATTCAGCCCTCGAAAATTTAAAGTCTTCGATAACATCAGCCATCGGTAAAATCTAAAGAGGTATTTAGTTATCAATACACAAATAAGGTCCCGATACGTGAAACCTTCAAAAAATCCAACGGGTACAAATGAAATACATCCTAAGGCATAATTAAATTTTCACTAGGTCTTTTAGCCGAAATGAGGAAAAAACTATATAGCCATTCTAGAGGCTGAATTGGCCCAATTAAAGAGCCTAAGGTCCAAATTAAAGATACGAAGGGCAAATCTAAAGAACATAAGGGCCAACTTAAATAGCCTAAAGGCCAATTTTGAAAGGCTTAAGGGCCAAAATCTTATAGTTCGAGACTCCGATCTCACTTTACCCAGACTCATGAGTTACGATATCTAGAGCTCACATCGGAACGATTTAAGCTTAGCTCGAAGATTATTATTGTGAGCACGTGATTTTTGCCTTACCTGAGAAGTACTCCCAGAAAATTCAAAATAAAAATAGTTTCGTGTTGGGCATGATTTTTGTGATTTTGTGTTATTTTATCTTTTTGTGTGCATGTTTATTTATTTAAATTAATAAAATACAAAAAAATATACATTAGGTTTTGCATTTTTAGTGTTTGATATCAAAATTATGTGATTTACATTTTTAGGTGATATGTAATTATGTAGGATAATTGTAGTGGAAAATGTAATTGTGTTACAAGTTAATATATATATATATATATAATATATATACATATATATGTAATACATCATGGAGTCTAATATTAAAGAGATAGGATTGGGCCACTTTATAATTAAACCCCAAGCACAAAAAGCCAAAATAATCCCAGCCCACACGCCCCAGCTCACCCGGCCTCACCCCCTTTGTTTTAATGTTTTAATCTTAACCGTAGATCCACCTTGATCCAACGGTGAAGATCAATTCATCCTCACCCGTTCCAGGTAACCCGATCCATGTCCGGACCGACCCAGTCCCGCATAAACACAAACGATGTCGTTTGGTTAAGTGAGAGGATCCAGGCCGTTGATCTCATTTGATCAAACGGCCGGGATCAAATACCATCATCGCCATATATACGTAACTCCCTACCCCGCCCCCCTTCCAGACCCCTACCCTCGACCATCTCTAACCTTCAGAGATGGCTCTTAGCTCCGCCGTCTACCACCGTTGCGCCGCCTGCCGGAAATCGCCTCACGGCGGTTCCGGTAGGCCAATCACCCCCATCTTAACACCAAATGCTCCCATCACCTCCCCATTACGAATCCGGCCTCCGCTAACCTCGAATCACCACCAAACGTCTCGAATCTTCATTCAAAGATTCGAGTCAAAACCCAAACCACGCCAAACTTCACCAAATTCACACCACAACCTCCTCACACCTCCCCCACACTCCCACTAACATTGGTTTGGTTCGAATCTAACCAGAAATGCAAAAGCCCCAAATCCGAACCAAGAACCCTAGAATACTAAAATTAGGGATTCCGCCCAAGATTTAAACGAGATTGGAGTCTAATAGACTTTGATTGAGACATTTTTCGTCTGAAAATGTCTCAATTAAAGTCCGTTCGACTTCAAAATGGTAATTGTTGAATCCAAGCGGCCGCAATTTGTGAGTCTTGATTTCTGTTCTCTCTTGAGGTATTTCATTTCCTTCTTGTATCTCTTCGTATTAATTGTGTGTTCAAATTTATTGATTTTTGATCATTCTTTCTGTTTTATCTGTTCTCCTCCGATAAGGCCTTTTATTTGGTCGATCCCCGTTCTTTTGCCAATTCTTGTTTAAGTTCAATGCTGCAATAGCTTCGTATAGTTAGTTTATTTAACGTCGTCAACAAATTATTCTTTGTTTGTATGTTTGTACATGCCCTGAATCTGCCCGTATGCAATTCACCGTTAGAGCTTGTCATTAGTTTGATTCTGGATTGGGACTTAATTGAATATAATTGTTAGGACTTGTTTAAGGTTAATTGTTTAATCACTTGCCCATAAAAGGGCTAGTGGAACCTGCACAGCAGGGCATCCCACTGATGTCCTGCCACCAGCATTATTTTATGCTGTAGTCCATACCTGGACATTGGATAATGGAGGTTGCAGGGAATATGATGGGTTGGGGGATTCAGTGTAAGGGGGTAACCTTAGGAGCTGCTGGTCAGCTATAAGAAGAGACATACAGGCCTTAGAGAAAGGGGGAGAAAAAACCTGAGAGGAGAGTAGGCAGACATACACACAGTGAAGATAAATTTCGAAAACACATAGAGAGACATTGAAGGGCATATAGTCGTTCACACCTACTGGAACCTGAGAAATTGGACCTTTGATTACTGTTTCATTGAAGTTTCTGGTGACTGTATTGTTGCTGCTTGTAAGAGAAGGCTGTTTGGCTTGCTGTTTCTGTATGCTGTGGTTATTGGTCGTGTGTGGTTATTGTGTTGTTGCTGGACTATAGTTGTGGCTGTCTGTGTTGATTGTTGGTGTTGCTGGTCTCTTGCTGTATGCTCCTGCTGTGTTGAGTGTATGCTGCTATTGTGTTGATTGTTTGTTGCTGCTGGTTTGATTATTGGGTTATTGCTGCTTTGATTATAGTTGTCGACTACTGTGTTGACTGTTTGTATACTACTGGGTTGCTGCTGGTCCAGTGTTATTGCAGTTGTGTCTTGTTGTGTTGCTGGCTTGGTCTATTGGGTTGCTGCTGGTCCAATGTATTTGTTGTTGTGTTTACTGTGGTTGCTACTGGTCTATTGTTGTTGCTCCTGTTACTGTTGCTGCATTGCCACTGCTCACTCATCTTTGTTCTTCCGCATTCCAGGTACACATCTCTGTTGTTGTAATTCCTTAGTTCGAAAAGAATGAAGCCTGAAGCTTATGTTTGAAGTCTGTTGAATCATGTAGTCGTCCAAAGTTCTTATGTTTGATTACGTTCTGTTATTCTCTAATTAAGTTTGTATTGCTAGTTTTGGTTATGGAAAAGTGTAGCTAGACCAAAGATACACTATCATTAGATATGCACGTAAACCTGAATTAGTCTGTTGTATCTCTGTTCAATCTTCTCTACTCATGCGTGTAATCTCCAAATCTGTTAACGTTAGATCTTATGTTAAAAGCAAGATTAGCTAGGGAGTTATTACTCAACCGAATGACGTAATTAGATTAAAGGAGTCGGGGGTGCATTTCATGCGACCCGACCCCAATTTCGGGCAAGAGCAAATAAAGCGTGTCAGGAGCCACAGGCGCATTTCATGTGGTGTGGTTCGTAGCAAGTTTTAAATAATTTGGAATCAACTCCTAAGTAAAATACAGTGGGATGTAGTTCGCTTTAGATTTGAATCAAAGGTGCGCCTCGCCCAATAGTTACACTAATCGCACAGGCTTTCATAAATGTACATATAAAATACCTAGATTTCGAGATGTGTCGTTTCTTAACGAATATCACGTCCTTCTCAACAGTGTAAATAAGTAATCGATCCGGGCGTATATTTTAGTTCTACCTTCTTAAATACGGGTGTGCATTTCATGCGACCCAAATCCAAACCCCGAAATGTTGAATAAGAATATGTCGAGGATCCGGGTTGCATTTCATGTGACGTGATTCGGAAGCATATTTTTAAGCAACTTTCTCTTTCGTAAATCATAATCAATAATAAAGCGGTAAAGGGATATTAATTCGCACTAAGTACATAACTGTAAAAAGCAGATAGATAAGCCAAACACGACAGTTGAGCGACCGTGCTAGAACCACGGAATTCGGGAATGCCTAATACCTTCTCCCGGGTTAATAGAATTCCTTATCCGGATTTCTGGTTCGCGGACTGTTAAATAGAGTCATTCTTTTCCTCGATTCGGGATTTAACCTGTGACTTGGGACACCATAAATCTCCCAAGTGGCGACTCTGAAATAATTAAATAAATCCCATCTCGATTGTCCTTTAATTGGAAAAACTCTTTGCATCCTTGCGGGTGCGTAAAAAAGAGGTGTGACAGCTCTGGCGACTCTGCTGGGGACTATCTTTAGAATTCGAGCTCGGAATAATTGTTGTATTTGGCATATTTATTATCTGATTCTTTTACATGTTGGCATCAATGTGCAAATGTTGTTTTTACTGCTTTGATATTTTGTGAACTGTACATATAAATTGTGCCGGAACCAATCTCCTCTCCGAGTCTTCTAAATCATGAAGAAGGGTGCACTTCGTGTGACTTCTTTTCTGTATAGTGTCTAATTCCCATTTTAGAACGAGGTTTGGATAAGTTGCAAAACCGGTGAAGCTTCTGTATTCCCGGGTTGCTGCCTCCTCCTCGGCTCGAGCTGTCCGCTCGGGTAAGCCAAGTCTAGAACAGATAAACCCAGGTTTTTAAACTTAGAATGACAAAGCTTCATGCCGGATCCCTAGTAGGAAACGTTTATTTGCATCATGTCGCATTTGGCTTAGGGGACTCAACACGGGGGTTGGGTCCGTCTAGGACAGGTGACCTGAAATGAACAGACTATCCTGCTGCATCCCGTTTGTCTTGCGCATTTATCTGTTATAGACTTGCATGCCGACCGGCTTTTAGAGATTAAAAAAAAAAAAAAAAAAAAAGAAGGGAAAATGTGTTTTGTTCTTAAGATAGAAATAGCTTACTTGTCTTCCTTTAGTAAAATGAATAAATAAATAATGTCGTTTGTTTCGTCAAAACCGAACTACGTGGGTTTGATTCTCATTGGATGTGAGATACGTAGGCAACCTCCATCGGGTCCAACTTCACCTTTTGAAAAATGGCCGAAATATCAAAACTAACTTTTGTACTAAAATAAGTCGGTGACGCTGTTTTTAAAAATAGCCGAATGTTCCCGAAAGGGACGCCGGAAGGCTAATTTCGTATGAACGGCCACCTTTGGGTCAATTTTGACTTCGATCAATTTACCCCGCAGCCTTAAAAGCCTTCGTCCCCGAGACGTTGAAAGGCCGTGATTGAAAACTGATTTTTTATTTTTTTTAGTAAAACAAAGTTGTTTTTCTTATTTAAATCACCTTAATAAATGTGCAGGATGAGCACGAATCAGAATAAATCATTTTCAATCTTTAGTGAGGTCCCTCAGCAGCTCCGTATATGGTGGAACGATTTGGAGGACAGATAGCAAAAAGGTAGTAGGGAGAATTTTGGGAGGTTTGGTTGATTTGTTGAATATCGAGCCAAGAGAAGACATCATCAAGGCACTGGTATCTTTCTGGGATCCGACCCGCAATGTGTTCCGTTTTGTTGACTTTGAACTGACGCCCACATTAGAGGAAATTGCGGGCTATGCAGGACTAAATGGGAAATTAAGAGGGCAATACCTGCTCTCACCAAGACCAGTATCTCCACATGGGTTTCTGGATTTGCTGAGCATTAGTCGGAAGGTGAAAAATGATGATCTGCTGAAAGGATGTTGCGATCTCCAATTCTTATATCAACGGTACGGCACTCCCCGGGGTTTTGAAGAGTCAAACCTTGGACTGACTCACGCAGGGAATAGAACCAAGTGGGAGGCCAGACGAATTCTAGCATTCATAACGACATTCTTGGGGATTGTGATTTGTCCGCGCGAAGATAAGAAAATAGAGATAAGTCTGGTAGGAATAGCCGATGTTGCAATCAAAAAGGCTACCAGCACGGTGGTCCCTTTGGTTTTGTCCGAAATCTATCGAGCCTTGACTGTATGCCGAGAAGGGGCAATTTCTTCCAAGGTTGCAATCTGTTACTCCAATTATGGATGCAAGAACACCTCCATCACCGAACACAATACATGAACCATGGGTTGACCGGAAAAAACTGTATCAGGGGTTTCGAAGAACGGATGATGGGTGCTGTATTCCCTGAAGGCGTCGAGGCATGGCTTGCACGACTGAGCTCAATAGAAGCCGATCAGATTGAATGGGCGTTCGGGTGGTTACCCGATACTGAAGTAATATATATGGCAGCCGAGGAGTGTTATATTCTTCTGATGGGGATCCGCAGTGTCCAACCGTATGTTCCTCATCGTGTATTACGTCAACTAGGAAGGTTTCAAGTTATTCCTACCGATCAAGACCTGAGGAAGTACGCCATTGAGTTGAGCCCAGGAGTCGTATTCCCCGAAGAGAAGATTAGAAGGCTGTGGCACGAATGTCGGTTCCTTGAGCCTAAAACCATGGTCCGGGAACTAGCTAAGGGAGAGGTGGACCCAAAGTACAATGTGTGGTTCGGGAAAAAATTTTAGATTCGTCGGAAATGTTCTAAAAGAGCCCATGTCCAACAGTTCACGGAAGATTCACGGGAACAATGGGATTGGTTAGCAAAGGAGGAGGGGTACAGGACGAAGATTGGCAGGATAGAACAACAGGTCCGGGACCTTCAGTTCGAGAAGAACATGCAAGCCGCCACCGACGAAGGAGACAAAAGAAGTTGGCACAAGAAAATGACTTCTGAGAGCTCAAATCCAGCAAATGAAAAGGGATGCTGACAGACAGTTAAGGAGTCGGGCAGACGAAAAATTGATAAATGGTTTGAGAAGCCAAGTCACCGATATCCAAAGAGAATTGGACGAGTCGAAAGCCCAAACAACGAGGATCCGTGCTAGGTGGAAAAAGGAGGCACATCAACATGCACTTCAACTACAACGGGTGGAAGAAGATTACACTGAGATCATCACTAGCCTGAGGGAAGCAAATGTTGTCCTCAGGGAGCGGGTTTTCAAGCAAGCCCAAGATGCCAGAGCGGACCTCGACCGCTGCCACAATTTGATGGCCCGACTGCAATGACAAGTGGATAGGCTCCTAGACCAAGTCACCAACAATGCTCGAAGATTGGGGGCGAAAAGCCGGCAGATAGAGCGGTTACTCGGAGAAAGGGACATGATCAAGGACAGAATTGGAGAAATCGGGCACTATGTCACCATGAAGTGCCTAGCTTGCGAACGAATGCCCCGCGCCGACCTCTTCGCTTCAATTATGGGTTATGTTCATCGGATCATGGAAGAGTTGAGGGGACTGCACAAGGACCTCACACCAAGGCCCGCGGCAAGGCCGAATGATGCCTCGCGGGCCCCCGGGAATTTTAGAGCATTAGATTTTTGATTGAAAATGTATTTTGAAATGTTAAGTCAAGCTAGTTGGCATTTTTATCTTTACTTTCCCAAGTCAAGCATTTCTTTTGTTTTTTGCTGATTGTTGTAAGACGTGTTTTGTAACTGCACGGTTTTATTTGATATAAAAGTTACTGAATTTTGCCACAATCTTGTTACCAGAACTACGCTCGGTCTGATTCACGCGGGGTCGTGATACGTAGGCAATCCACATAAGATTCGACCACCACTAAAAAGAAAGGAAAAGAATCCAAAGGTTAAATAACAATAAGGCTTGCAAAGATAGTCGAAAAAAAAAAAAGAAGAAAAAGAAAAAGAAAAAGAAAAAGAAAAAGGGCCGGAATGACGCATGTTAAGAGTACATGTAGAAAGGGTTATTTGGTTAGGTGCATTGCATCCAACGTGCTATGACATATCTGTCAAACTCGGTGAACTAACAAGTTTGTTGCATTTCCAGAAAGTTTAGCAGTTGGTTTGACAGAATATACTGGCCAGCCATCACTACCGTACTAGATCCAAAGGACCGGTTACAGTAAGCATGTCTAGTTCTGGCAAGAGTCTCGAGGAAGAAAAATCCGAGCTACAAATCATGAAAGAAGAGGTAGACCGGTTAAAACAACAGATAACAGAGATGCACCTGGCCTGGGCCAGGGAACAGTCTTCACCAAACCGCCCTACTCTCGCCTCAGCTTCGGAACATCCGCCCATCGATCCTTCGACAAGCGCCCCGATCTATCCGTACTTTCAGGGGGAAAACCCATATGCCACCCACATTCCACCAACCAAACCAAATCCTCCTCCAGCCACCCCTGTCTTTGTGGCACCTCCACCTGCTCCTCTGCAAAGGCCGGCCAGCGAGCCATATGTTCAGATCCATGACAACTCTTACTATCCTCCGGAGCCTACTTTCAGGGCTCCTGAACCACAATCACATACACCTCACTCTGGGATAATCCGGCAGAACCGGAAAAGCACTTCCAAAGTTCGGAACACGAGGAAGTTGTCGGAAAAGTTAAAAGCCTGGAGCAGTCCTTCAGGAACATGCACGGTTTGGGCAACCGGGTCAGCGTCGCCTATAAGGATTTATGTCCATTTCCGGACGTCCCAGTTGCCAACAGGGTTTAAAATGCCCAAATTCGACCTATACGAGGGGCATGGCGACCCGGCAGCCCACCTCCGAGGGTTTTCTAGAGTGAAATGAGAGGGGCCGGAGGACGGGACGAGCTTACGATAGCTTACTTCGGTCGAGTCCGGGAGGATCCGTGCCGGAGTGGTACACTAGACGAGGATCCCGCAGATGGTTTACGTGGGATGATTTGGCTCAAGCTTTTATCGGCCGGTCCAATACAATCTCGAAATAATCCCCGACCGCCTATCATTGCTAAAATTAGAGAAGAAGCTCGCCGAAAGCTTCAGGGAATTTGGTTTCCGTTGGAGGGAACAGAGCAGCCAGGGTAGATCCGCCGATGAGAGAAAGCGAGATGGTGGATTACTTCTTGCAGACATTAGAGCCAACCTATTTCGGACATCTGGTAACGTCCGTAGGCAAATCATTCACCGAGGTGATAAAAATGGGGGGTATGATCGAGGAAGGTTTGAAGGCCAACAAGATCATGAGTTACTCGGCACTGAAAGCCACCACTCAGGCTATCCAAAGTGGTACTGGAGGAGTACTGGGGAAAAAGAGGAGAGAGGAAGTTGCGGCCGTCGAGTCCGGGGCATGGTTCAGAAATAGAGGCCCCGCACCCCAATATAGCCCACCCCAACCTCACCACCAAAATTACTCCCACAACCCATATAACCACCCGCAACATTACTATCCCGCACCCGATCCCCATTTTACTGTCCACCACGCACAGTCCTATTCTGCACCTCCCGTCCATGCACCGTGGCATGCACCAAACCCGCAGAACAATCATCCACCCCCGAGAGCTTACAGAAATCCCTCGGGCGCGAATTTTCGTCCAAACCAGGCATTCAGGGGCGACAGGGCGCCGAGGCCGAAGAATTTCACTCCCTTGGGAGAATCTTACACTAGTCTGTTCCACCGGTTAAAGCAAGTAGGGTTGCTGAATCCGGTTGAAGCTAAGCTGCCAAACCCTCTTCCGAAGAACCTGGACCATTCAGTAAATTGTGCATACTGCTCAGGATGCCCAGGACACGACACGGAAAAATGTTGGAGGTTGAAAACGGCCATCCGGGAGCTCATCGACACTCGCAGGATTGAGGTTCAGACTCCAACAGAGCCCAACATCAACCAAAACCCACTTCCAACTCATCATGAGACCAATATGATCGAGTTGGTACGGGCGGAGGAAGGAAAGGAGAAAGCCCCTCAGACTGTAATGATGATTAAGTCTAGCAGGGTAGGAACGAGAAAAGGGCCAAGCCTTGATGAGTCACCCAGTTGCAAGAAGGACATACCAGGAGAGTCGGAAGCAGGAAAGGGAAGTGTGAACGAAGTACCGGTGAAGCCGGCCAAGATAGTTGTACCAGGGGCAGCAATCAAGCCCATCTTGACAGTAGCAGGCGTTCGAATGGATCCTTTCATCATCCAGCCAGCAACACAGTTGCCAATAACTGATAGCCGGGCTGTTCCATGGAATTATGCTCGGATTACAACAACCTACAAAGGAAAGGAAGTGAAAGAGGAAGTTTGTGAAGCCCAAGGGTTGACCCGCTCGGGGAGATGTTTTGCCCCTGCGGAATTGAGGAAGACCACTCCGGTAGTATTGAAAAAGCCGGTCACTGATGAAGAAGCGGAAGAATTCTTGAAAAAGATGAAGTTGCACGACTACTCCGTCTTAGAGCAGTTGAAGAAGACTCCGGCGCAAATATCATTGCTATCCTTGCTGATACATTCTGAAGAACATCGGCAAGCATTGATGAAAGTCCTGAATGAGGCACATGTACCGGATAAAATCTCGGTGAGCCATTTGGAGAAGATCACCAATAGGATCTTCGAGGCAAATCGGATCACCTTCACCGATGATGAGTTGCCTGAGGAAGGCACCGAGCACAACAAGGCTTTATATCTTACGGTGAAGTCACTGAAGTGTGAGGAGAGGGTGGTCACCAAAGTCCTTGTCGATAATGGGTCCAGTGCTAACATTTGTCCTCTCTCTACACTGGACAAATTGAAAGTGGACATCGGCAGGGTACGCAAGAACAACGTATGTGTTCGAGGGTTTGACGGAGGAGGCAAAGCGTCGGTTGGTGACATAGTGTTAATCTTGACGATTCAGTGGAGTTCACCATGGAATTCCAGGTGCTGGACATGGTGGTGTCATATAACCTCCTGATAGGCGACCATGGATCCATGCCGCAAGAGCAGTTCCATCCAGCCTACACCAACTCGTCAAGTTTGAGTGGGACCAACGGGAGATCGTCGTCCATGGAGAGAACGATCCACAATCAGGCACCATCATTCCCTTTGTTGAAACAGAAGAAGATGTTGGGCCGTGGGTATATCGAGTCTCTGCGATGTGGTGTCCGCCCACCGAGTTCCGGAAGGGGAATGCATTCCCGGCGACAGAACAATTACCGCGGATGTCATGGTGGCGCATGAAATGTTGAGACATGGTTTCATACCCGCAAAGGTCTAGGTGCATCTCTGCAAGGAATCATACAACCGGTATCCGTGGTCGAGAACTTGGGAACCTTCGGCTTGGGATTCCGGCCAACATCAGAGGACATCCGGCGAGCAAAGAGGAGTGAGCAGAAGACATGGGTGCTCCCGAAGCCTGTTCCACGCCTTTCCCAATCTTTTGTCACGTCCGGAGCAAGAGGATATCCAACGACAAAGATTCCTGGTCCTACGATCAGGCCAGACGAAGAGTTCTTCGGGAAGTTCGAGGACCTATTCACGGATGTATGTATGCTCGAGGATGGTGAAGGATCCAGTCACGCCGAGATACAGCTTGTGGGACCAAAGGCAAAACTGAATAACTGGAAGGCTACTCCTCTCCCTGTCCGGAAAGAGTCTTGGTAGTTTGTCTTGGATTGTTTTTCTTTCGAAATTTTGTGTTGGGGGTTTGTCCCCGGAGTAAAATCCAGTTGTTTTTAGTTCATTTTTGATTTAAGTTTGCAGTCTGTTTTCCCTTGTACAGTTCCCATTTAATGAAATTTGATTCCCTTCGTGTCTAATTTTGTTTATTTTTCCTTCTTTTTACTTTTCTGAACAGCCTTCTTTCAACTGATCTTAATGATATGGCGTGCTTAAAGATTAATCAACCCAGTCTAGAAAGTCAATCGGGTTTGGAAATAATAACGCATGAAATAAGAAGTGACGAGAGTGAGTCCGAGTACGGCGATGATGAAGCCGTAGAAGAAATCGGTGAAGAATTAAGTCACTTCGAGGAAAAACCCAAACCGAATTTAAATGATACTGAGGCCGTTAATCTAGGGAATGCGGATGACGTCAAAGAAACCCG
Organism: Nicotiana noctiflora; assembly: GCA_032618575.1. NCBI lineage: Eukaryota > Viridiplantae > Streptophyta > Magnoliopsida > Solanales > Solanaceae > Nicotiana > Nicotiana noctiflora. The sequence continues at coordinate 21,894 of JASVEL010008924.1, read as the reverse complement.
AATAAGTGTCCATATTGAATCCAATCTGAGGGAAGAGTTGATCAAAGCACTCATGGAGTTTAAAGACATTTTCGCATGGTCATACGACGACATGCCAGGACTCAGCACTGATCTAGTGGTTCATAAATTACCCATTGATCCGGCATGTCCTCCCGTCAAGCAAAAACTGCGGAAATTCAAGACGGAGATGAGTGTGAAGATCAAAGAGGAAGTAACCAAGCAGTTGCAGGCGAAAGTCATTCGTGTCACTCGATACCCTGAATGGTTGGCTAATGTAGTACCGGTGCCAAAGAAAGACGGAAAGATTAGAGTATGCGTGGACTATCGCAATCTCAACAAAGCAAGTCCTAAGGATAATTTCCCACTTCCCAATATCCATATCTTGATTAATAATTGCGCCGGACGCGAAATCAGATCCTTTGTGGACTGTTATGCGGGATATCATCAGATTTTGATGGATGAAGAGGATGCAGAAAAGACGGCTTTTATCACACCGTGGGGAACTTATCGCTACCGAGTGATGCCGTTTGGTTTGAAGAATGCAGGGGCAACATATATGAGGGCGATGACTACGGTATTCCATGACATGATACACAAGTAAATTGAGGTATACGTGGATGATGTGATCATAAAATCTAGGCGTCAAGAAGACCATGTTGCTGACCTCAGGAAGTTCTTTCAAAGACTCCGAAGGTACGACATCAAGCTTAATCCGGCCAAATGCGCATTCGGAGTTCCATCGGGAAAGCTGCTAGGATTCATCGTCAGCCGACGGGGCATTGAGTTGGACCCATCCAAAATCAAGTCCATTCAGGAGTTACCCCCGCCGAAGAATAAAACAGAGGTAATGAGTCTGTTGGGAAGGTTGAATTACATCAGTAGGTTTATTGCCCAGCTTACGGCAACTTGTGAACCCATATTCCGCCTATTGAAGAAAGACGCTGCGATAGAATGGACGGCAGAATGTCGGGAAGCATTTGACCGGATCAAAGGGTATCTGTCAAATCCACCCGTACTAGTTCCGCCTGAGCCAGGTAGACCCCTGATTCTTTATCTGACGGTCTTGGAAAATTCGTTTGGCTGCGTACTGGGGCAGCATGACCTTACTGGCAGGAAGGAACGGGCCATTTACTACCTCAGCAAGAAATTTACAGTCCACGAGGTCAAGTACACTCATCTAGAAAAGACATGTTGCGCCCTGACTTGGGTAGCCCAAAAGCTGAAACACTATTTGTCTTCTTACACCACTTACCTGATTTCGCGTCTGGATCCGCTGAAGTATATTTTCCAGAAACCTATGCCTACGGGGAGGTTAGCAAAATGGCAAATATTACTTACGGAATTCGACATCATATACGTGACAAGGACGGCTATGAAAGCACAAGCATTGGCCGATCACTTAGCTGAAAATCCTGTTGATGACGAATACGAACCTTTGAGGACGTATTTTCCGGACGAAGAAGTATTGCAAATTGAGGGGTTAGAACTAACCAAGGATCCAGGGTGGAAACTCTTCTTCGACGGAGCGGCAAACGCAAAAGGAGTCGGAGTAGGGGCCGTGCTCATATCGGAAACGGGACATCATTATCCTGTTACTGCTCAACTGCGTTTTCATTGTACCAATAATATGGCTGAGTACGAGGCATGTATCTTGGGGTTGCGATTAGCGGTGGACATGGATGTACAGGACGTCTTGGTCTTGGGGGACTCGGACCTTCTGGTACATCAGATTCGGGGAGAATGGGAAACCAGAGATTTAAAACTTATCCCGTATCGTCAGTGCTTGCATGATCTGACCAAGCGCTTTCGATCAGTAGAATTCAGACACATCCCAAGGATGCATAATGAGGTTGCCGACGCTCTAGCTACTTTAGCGTCGATGCTACATCACCTGGACAAGGTTCGTGTCGATCCATTACATATCCAGATCCGGAATCAACATGCTTATTGTAATGTGATAGAGGAAGAGGTGGATGGTGAGCCGTGGTTTCATGATGTCAAGGAATACCTCAGGGTTAGGAGTATACCCAGAGCAAGCAACTGGAGATCAAAAGCGAGCTATTCGGCGGTTGGCGAACGGATTTTTCCTTAGTGGAGGGGTGCTGTACAAAAGAACCCCGGATTTGGGATTATTGAGATGTATAGATGCAAGTCAAGCCACAACAGTTATGACGGATATACACTCGGGAGTTTGCGGACCACACATGAGCGGATACGTATTGGCAAAGAAGATTCTTCGAGCAGGATACTATTGGCTCACTATGGAGCGGGATTGTATAAGTTTCGTGCGAAGATGCCATCAGTGTCAGATACACGGAGATTTGATTCATTCTCCGCCGACTGAATTGCATACAATGTCGGCACCATGGCCGTTTGTCGCATGGGGTATGGATGTTATTGGACCTATTGAGCCTGCGGCTTCCAATGGTCACAGGTTCATTCTGGTAACGATTGATCATTTTACCAAGTGGGTGGAAGCCAAAACATTCAAATCAGTGACCAAGAAGGCGGTGGTGGACTTCGTACACTCCCACATCATTTGTAGGTTTGGAATTCCAAAGATGATCATTACGGATAACGGTGCAAATCTTAACAGTGGATTGATGAAAGAGGTATGTCAACAGTTCAAGATTACACACCGAAATTCCACACCGTATCGCCCAAAAGCAAATGGTGCGGTCGAGGCAGCAAACAAGAACATAAAGAAGATATTGAGGAAGATGGTAGAAGGGTCTAGGCAGTGGCATGAAAAGTTACCATTTGTGCTGTTGGGTTATCGCACTACCGTCCGAACTTCGGTAGGTGCAACTCCTTACTTGTTAGTGTACGGGACTGAAGCAGTAATACCCGCAGAAATTGAGATCCCATCCCTCCGAATTGTCGCTGAAGCCGAGATTGACGATGATGAATGGGTCAAAACCCGATTAGAGCAATTGAGCTTGATCGACGAAAAGAGATTGACAGCAGTATGTCACGGCCAATTGTATCAAAAGAGAATGGCGAGAGCATATAACAAGAAGGTACGTCCCAGGAGATTTGAAGTGGGACAGCATGTGCTGAAGAGAGTTCTACCCCATCAGGCCGAAGCGAAAGGCAAGTTCGCTCCAAATTGGCAGGGACCTTTTGTGGTGACTAGAGTATTATCCAACGGCGCTCTATGTCTGACGGATGTTGAGGGAAGATGCACCGATATGGCTATCAATTCTGATGCAGTCAAGAGATATTATGTGTAAATTCTTTAATGCATTTGTCAACGTTTGGTTTCGTTTGTGTGTATTTGGCATTTTTTCGGAGAATGAAATGACAGAGGCAATTTTTCTACTACCCAAACACTTTAACCTTTGTTTTCCCCTTTGAGCCTTAATTATTCTTTCATATACCCTCTTTCGGAATCATCAAGGAAGATGTGTAACAAAATAGAAAAGAAACAAAGAAAAAAACACAAGAAAAAGTGAACTACGTTCGACCTGATTCCTCAAGAAGGATACGTAGGCGCCACACGGCTCGGTCATAATAAAATAAAAATCAAAAAATCCCCCAAGCAACAAAACTGGGGCAGAAGTCATTGTTTCGTTGGAAAGATAGTGTGGATTCCGAAAGTTGTAATAAGCTAACCGTTGAGGCTAAACCCCTTTTCTTCGGCCTCACGCGCGGAAACCATATTAAGAACCAGAAAGACCTCTCGATCAGTATTTGAGAAGTGCCAAGTCATGTGAACGAAAGCCAAGAGTGACATCCCGACCCTCGATTGAATCCAGGATGCACAAGCCGAAAGGGAATAACGCTCTAGAAGGAATCTCAGGGGTGATACCCCGCCGCAGGGAAAGAAAACGTAAATGAGAGAGTCTTAACGGTGAAAACCCTCGAGGGCACCTTAAGGCGAAGGAAGTTGAGAGAAATAAAATGAGAGAGTCTTACGGTGAAAACCTTTACGGGCACCTCAAGGCGACGGGAGATAGAGAGAAATGAGAGAATCTCATTAGTGAAAACCCTTTGAAGGGCACCGTGAGGTGACAAGACGAGATGGTTACAAGATGTCTGCATGAGACAAGGTTTGGACATCCGTTTACCTCTAGCAGAACGCGGCATCAGAAAGTTTGATATGAATAGACTGGGTAGTTTAATCTCGAAGGCGCGGCATAACCATTGGATCAGGCACACATTCAGATCAGTTTTCCTATTTTTGAGTTCAGAAAAGTTTTTCTCTTCTTTTGTCATTTGCGGTCAGTATTCTTTTCTTTTCTTTCATTTTCGAAAATTGATTTTTCAAAGCTTACTACCAAGTCTCCCATAGCAGTATATTGAAAGTGAATAGGCGTGGAACGAGGCAATAAGACAGAAGTCGTTACGATAGTGAGATTGGGATGACAGGCTGAGTGGAAGGTTCGCAAGAATTATGGAGTATGATGGACACATGTAGCATGTCCGAAAGATGATTTCGCGCGACAGATCACCGACTAAAAGAGTCGGATCAAACCAAAGATTGGAATAAAAGGAAAGATGAGAGGTCGTTCGTGGAAAGAGCATCGTCCCCAGCAAGCGTCGACGTCGCCCTCAAAGTTCGAGAGAGGCCAAGCAGCTGAAAGAGAAAAGAAAATGGCCCCAACAAGAGTGGCACGACCACTCACCGCATTTTGAAACTAACAATTTTTCTTTGATTTAAAAGCAGGAAAAGAGGGTTCGTTGGCAGAAAAGCATACCGTCCAGAAGTTTATCAAACTGGGGCAGAAAATTTTCTCCCGTTGCGAAAATTTTCTGGAAAGCAAGACTCAGAGGATAAGGGTAGAAAGCAACACAAGATTTCGGGAAGTACCAGCTCCGAGCAGAGTAGTTTTGAGAAAGGCCAGACGACACGATGGGGTAATATTTCAGCTTGGTATCACCCCCAGCAGTTGTGGGGAAAATAAAACAATGGCTTCGAGATTCCCCTAGCAGTATTACATCCCATAATTTGTTCGAGGAGGCAAAAGCGTGAGTCCCACAGGAGGTATGGGAAGAAGGAAGAGAACGAGAGGTGAAGGAAACAAAGAATACTTCCTCAGCAGCATCATCCCCAGCAGGCGAGTAAACAGTTCCAAAATACCCCCAGCAGCCAGAAGAAAAAGTAATACGACCCAGGGGAAGGCAATTCCAAGACAGGACAATTCAGAAGAGAAGGTGGTCCGAGAGGCAATGCAGGAAGAAGGAAATGGTACAAGAGGCAAAGGGAAGATAATCAAGATAGGATGTAATCAGTAAGTAGTAGTTGAAGTCAGGGAGCCCGCCTGGAGAATGGAGTGGCGATTTTATTTTGAAGTAGTAGTTGAAGTCAGGGAGCCCGCCTGGAGAATGGAGTGGCGATTTTATTTTGAAGTTGTAGTTGAAGTCAGGGAGCCCGCCTGGAGAATGGAGTGGCGATTTTATTTTTAAGTAATAGTTGAAGTCAGGGAGCCCGCCTGGAGAATGGAGTGGCGATTTAATTTTGAAATAGTAGTTGAAGTCGGGGAGCCCGCCTGAAGAATGGAGTGGCGATTTTATTTTGGGGTAGTAGTTGAAGTCAGAAAGCCCGCCTGGAGAACGGAGTGGCGATTTATTTCAAAGTTGAAGTTGAAGTCAGGGAGCCCGCCTGAAGAATGGAGTGGCGACTTATTTTTGAAGTTGGTGGAGGAAAGCAATCATGAATCCCCAGCATGAATCCAAGTTCATAATCAGAAGGGAGGCAATCGAGATAGACCAAAATAACAATCGTCAGGAGAGAAGGGGCATGTGAAGAAACATCAGAACTAGCAAAATGGCAATGAACATGACCAAATCAAGCTGGAAAGATATATAAGAGTTTGTAGCACTGTAACTTAGTCTAGCTTCTTATTTTTCGTTTAGCACGATGTAACAAGGGGATCAGTTAAGCAGTGGCGCCAGCAGTAACAGCAGTGACAGCAAGATCACAACAGTCACGGTAGTCCCAGCTACCAAAACTTCCCGAACTACATTGACCTGATTCCTGTTCAGCCCAGGATATGTAGGAGACCTTTGAAGCGAAGGTTCGGTCAAACTTTTCCAAAAAATGCTTTAACAATTGGCAGAAGAGAAGAAGCATCAGAAGGAACGCCAAGTCAGACAGGATGGCAAGGAGCGCGACAAGATCAAGTTAAAAAGGATAGATAAGAACTTGTAGTACTGTAACTTAGTCTAGCTTCTTGTTTTTGTTGCTTAGTACGGTGTAACAAGGAGATCAGCTAAGCAGTGGTAACAGCAGTAACAGCGGCAACAGCGGTAACAGCAGTAACAGCGAGATCACAACAGTCATGGTAGTCCCAGCTACCAGAACTTCCCGAACTACATTGACCTGATTCCCTTTTAGCCAGGGGATATGTAGGAGACCTTTGAAGCAAGGTTCGGTCAAAACTTTTCCAAAATGCTTCATACGGAGTGCTCGAATGGGCAAAATCGCTTATATCCGCTCACTTATCTTTGCACGAAAACTCTGCGTGTTTACGCGCAAAGAGGGGCAGCTGTGAGCACGTGATTTTTGCCTTACTTGAGAAGTACTCCCAGAAAATTCAAAATAAAAATAGTTTCGTGTTGGGCATGATTTTTGTGATTTTGTGTTATTTTATCTTTTTGTGTGCATGTTTATTTATTTAAATTAATAAAATACAAAAAAATATACATTAGGTTTTGCATTTTTAGTGTTTGATATCAAAATTATGTGATTTACATTTTTAGGTGATATGTAATTATGTAGGATAATTGTAGTGGAAAATGTAATTGTGTTACAAGTTAATATATATATATATATATATATAATTGTGTTACAAGTCAATATATATATATATATATATATATATATGTAATACATCATGGAGTCTAATATTAAAGAGATAGGATTGGGCCACTTTATAATTAAACCCCAAGCCCAAAAAGCCAAAATAATCCCAGCCCACACGCCCCAGCTCACCCGGCCTCACCCCCTTTGTTTTAATATTTTAATCTTAACCGTAGATCCACCTTGATCCAACGGTGAAGATCAATTCATCCTCACCCGTTCCAGGTAACCCGATCCATGTCCGGACCGACCCAGTCCCGCATAAACACAAACGATGTCGTTTGGTTAAGTGAGAGGATCCAGGCCGTTGATCTCATTTGATCAAACGGCCGGGATCAAATACCATCATCGCCATATATACGTAACTCCCTACCCCGCCCCCCTTCCAGACCCCTACCCTCGACCATCTCTAACCTTCAGAGATGGCTCTTAGCTCCGCCGTCTACCACCGTTGCGCCGCCTGCCGGAAATCGCCTCACGGCGGTTCCGGTAGGCCAATCACCCCCATCTTAACACCAAATGCTCCCATCACCTCCCCCATTACGAATCCGGCCTCCGCTAACCTCGAATCACCACCAAACGTCTCGAATCTTCATTCAAAGATTCGAGTCAAAACCCAAACCACGCCAAACTTCACCAAATTCACACCACAGCCTCCTCACACCTCCCCACACTCCCACTAACATTGGTTTGGTTCGAATCTAACCAGAAATGCAAAAGCCCCAAATCCGAACCAAGAACCCTAGAATACTAAAATTAGGGATTCCGCCCAAGATTTAAACGAGATTGGAGTCTAATAGACTTTGATTGAGACATTTTTTGTCTGAAAATGTCTCAATTAAAGTCCGTTCGACTTCAAAATGGTAATTGTTGAATCCAAGCGGCCGCAATTTGTGAGTCTTGATTTCTGTTCTCTCTTGAGGTATTTCATTTCCTTCTTGTATCTCTTCGTATTAATTGTGTGTTCAAATTTATTGATTTTTGATCATTCTTTCTGTTTTATCTGTTCTCCTCCGATAAGGCCTTTTATTTGGTCGATCCCCGTTCTTTTGCCAATTCTTGTTTAAGTTCAATGCTGCAATAGCTTCGTATAGTTAGTTTATTTAACGTCGTCAACAAATTATTCTTTGTTTGTATGTTTGTACATGCCCTGAATCTGCCCGTATGCAATTCACCGTTAGAGCTTGTCATTAGTTTGATTCTGGATTGGGACTTAATTGAATATAATTGTTAGGACTTGTTTAAGGTTAATTGTTTAATCACTTGCCCATAAAAGGGCTAGTGGAACCTGCACAGCAGGGCATCCCACTGATGTCCTGCCACCAACATTATTTTATGCTGTAGTCCATACCTGGACATTGGATAATGGAGGTTGCAGGGAATATGATGGGTTGGGGGATTCAGTGTAAGGGGGTAACCTTAGGAGCTGCTGGTCAGCTATAAGAAGAGACATACAGGCCTTAGAGAAAGGGGGAGAAAAAACCTGAGAGGAGAGTAGGCAGACATACACACAGTGAAGATAAATTTCGAAAACACATAGAGAGACATTGAAGGGCATATAGTCGTTCACACCTACTGGAACCTGAGAAATTGGACCTTTGATTACTGTTTCATTGAAGTTTCTGTTGACTGTATTGTTGCTGCTTGTAAGAGAAGGCTGTTTGGCTTGCTGTTTCTGTATGCTGTGGTTATTGGTCGTGTGTGGTTATTGTGTTGTTGCTGGACTATAGTTGTGGCTGTCTGTGTTGATTGTTGGTGTTGCTGGTCTCTTGCTGTATGCTCCTGCTGTGTTGAGTGTATGCTGCTATTGTGTTGATTGTTTGTTGCTGCTGGTTTGATTATTGGGTTATTGCTGCTTTGATTATAGTTGTCGACTACTGTGTTGACTGTTTGTATACTACTGGGTTGCTGCTGGTCCAGTGTTATTGCAGTTGTGTCTTGTTGTGTTGCTGGCTTGGTCTATTGGGTTGCTGCTGGTCCAGTGTATTTGTTGTTGTGTTTACTGTGTTGCTGCTGAGTCTATTGTGTTGCTGTTGGTTTACTGTGGTTGCTACTGGTCTATTGTTGTTGCTCCTGTTACTGTTGCTGCATTGCCACTGCTCACTCATCTTTGTTCTTCCGCATTCCAGGTACACATCTCTGTTGTTGTAATTCCTTGGTTCGAAAAGAATGAAGCTTGAAGCTTATGTTTGAAGTCTGTTGAATCATGTAGTCGTCCAAAGTTCTTATGTTTGATTACGTTCTGTTATTCTCTAATTAAGTTTGTATTGCTAGTTTTGGTTATGGAAAAGTGTAGCTAGACCAAAGATACACTATCATTAGATATGCACGTAAACCTGAATTAGTCTATTGTATCTCTGTTCAATCTTCTCTACTCATGTGTGTAATCTCCAAATCTGTTAACGTTAGATCTTATGTTAAAAGCAAGATTAGCTAGGGAGTTATTACTCAACTGAATGACGTAATTAGATTAAAGGAGTCGGGGGTGCATTTCATGCGACCCGACCCCAATTTCGGGCAAGAGCAAATAAAGCGTGTCAGGAACCACGGGCGCATTTCATGTGGTGTGGTTCGTAGCAAGTTTTAAATAATTTGGAATCAACTCCTAAGTAAAATACAGTGGGATGTAGTTCGCTTTAGATTTGAATCAAAGGTGCGCCTCGCCCAATAGTTACACTAATCGCACAGCTTTCATAAATGTACATATAAAATACCTAGATTTCGAGATGTGTCGTTTCTTAACGAATATCACGTCCTTCTCAACAGTGTAAATAAGTAATCGATCCGGGCGTATATTTTAGTTCTACCTTCTTAAATACGGGTGTGCATTTCATGCGACCCAAATCCAAACCCCGAAATGTTGAATAAGAATATGTCGAGGATCCGGGTGCATTTCATGTGACGTGATTCGGAAGCATATTTTTAAGCAACTTTCTCTTTCGTAAATCATAATCAATAATAAAGCGGTAAAGGGATATTAATTCGCACTAAGTACATAACTGTAAAAAGCGGATAGATAAGCCAAACACGACAGTTGAGCGACCGTGCTAGAACCACGGAATTCGGGAATGCCTAATACCTTCTCCCGGGTTAATAGAATTCCTTATCCGGATTTCTGGTTCGCGGACTGTTAAATAGAGTCATTCTTTTCCTCGATTCGGGATTTAACCGGTGACTTGGGACACCATAAATCTCCCAAGTGGCGACTCCGAAATAATTAAATAAATCCCGCCTCGATTGTCCTTTAATTGGAAAAACTCTTTGCATCCTTGCGGGTGCGTAAAAAGAGGTGTGACAGCTCTGGCGACTCTGCTGGGGACTATCTTTAGAATTCGAGCTCGGAATAATTGTTGTATTTGGCATATTTATTATCTGATTCTTTTACATGTTGACATCAATGTGCTAAATGTTGTTTTTACTGCTTTGATATTTTGTGAACTGTACATATAAATTGTGCCGGAACCAATCTCCTCTCTGAGTCTTCTAAATCATGAAGAAGGGTGCACTTCGTGTGACTTCTTTTCTGTATAGTGTCTAATTCCCATTTTAGAACGAGGTTTGGATAAGTTGCAAAACCGGTGAAGCTTCTGTATTCCCGGGTTGCTGCCTCCTCCTCGGCTCGAGCTGTCCGCTCGGGTAAGCCAAGTCTAGAACAGATAAACCCAGGTTTTTAAACTTAGAATGACAAAGCTTCATGCCGGATCCCTAGTAGGAAACGTTTATTTGCATCATGTCGCATTTGGCTTAGGGGACTCAACACGGGGGTTGGGTCCGTCTAGGACAGGTGACCTGAAATGAACAGACTATCCTGCTGCATCCTGTTTGTCTTGCGCATTTATCTGTTATAGACTTGCATGCTGACCGGCTTTAGAGATTAAAAAAAAAAAAAAAAAGAAGGAAAAATGTGTTTTGTTCTTAAGATAGAAATAGCTTATTTGTTTTCCTTTAGTAAAATGAATAAATAAATAATGTCGTTTGTTTCGTCAAAATCGAACTACGTGGGTTTGATTCTCATTGGATGTGAGATACGTAGGCAACCTCCATCAGGTCCAACTTCACCTTTTGAAAAATGGCCGAAATATCAAAACTAACTTTTGTACTAAAATAAGTCGGTGACGCTGTTTTTAAAAATAGCCGAATGTTCCCGAAAGGGACGCCGGAAGGCTAATTTCGTATGAACGGCCACCTTTGGGTCAATTTTGACTTCGATCAATTTACCCCGCAGCCTTAAAAGCCTTCGTCCCCGAGACGTTGAAAGGCCGTGATTGAAAACTGATTTTTTATTTTTTTTTAGTAAAACAAAGTTGTTTTTCTTATTTAAATCACCTTAATAAATGTGCAGGATGAGCACGAATCAGAATAAATCATTTTCAATCTTTAGTGAGGTCCCTCAGCAGCTCCGTATGTGGTGGAACGATTTGGAGGACAGTAGCAAAAGGTAGTAGGGAGAATTTTGGGAGGTTTGGTTGATTTGTTGAATATCGAGCCAAGAGAAGACATCATCAAGGCACTGGTATCTTTCTGGGATCCGACCCGCAATGTGTTCCGTTTTGTTGACTTTGAACTGACGCCCACATTAGAGGAAATTGCGGGCTATGCAGGACTAAATGGGAAATTGAGAGGGCAATACCTGCTCTCACCAAGACCGGTATCTCCACATGGGTTTCTGGATTTGCTGAGCATTAGTCGGAAGGTGAAAAATGATGATCTGTTGAAAGGATGTTGCGATCTCCAATTCTTATACCAACGGTACGGCACTCCTCGGGGTTTTGAAGAGTCAAACCTTGGACTAACTCACGCAGGGAATAGAACCAAGTGGGAGGCCAGACGAATTCTAGCATTCATAACGACATTCTTGGGGATTGTGATTTGTCCGCGCGAAGATAAGAAAATAGAGATAAGTCTGGTAGGAATAGCCGATGTTGCAATCAAAAAGGCTACCAGCACGGTGGTCCCTTTGGTTTTGTCCGAAATCTATCGAGCCTTGACCGTATGCCGAGAAGGGGGCAATTTCTTCCAAGGATGCAATCTGTTACTCCAATTATGGATGCAAGAACACCTCCATCACCGAACACAATACATGAACCATGGGTTGACCGGAAAAAACTGTATCAGGGGTTTCGAAGAACGGATGATGGGTGCTGTATTCCCCGAAGGCGTCGAGGCATGGCTTGCACGACTGAGCTCAATAGAAGCCGATCAGATTGAATGGGCGTTCGGATGGTTACCCGATACTGAAGTCATATACATGGCAGCCGAGGAGTGTTATATTCTTCTGATGGGGATCCGCAGTGTCCAACCGTATGTTCCTCATCGTGTATTACGTCAACTAGGAAGGTTTCAGGTTATTCCTACCGATCAAGACCTGAGGAAGTACGCCATTGAGTTGAGCCCGGGAGTTGTATTCCCCGAAGAGAAGATTAGAAGGGCTGTGGCACGAATGTCGGTTCCTTGAGCCTAAAACCATGGTCCGGGAACTAGCTAAGGGAGAGGTGGACCCAAAGTACAATGTGTGGTTCGGGAAAAAATTTTAGATTCGTCGGAAATGTTCTAAAAGAGCCCATGTCCAACAGTTCACGGAAGATTCACAGGAACAATGGAATTGGTTAGCAAAGGAGGAGGGGTACAGGACGAAGATTGGCAGGATAGAACAGCAGGTCCGGGACCTTCAGTTCGAGAAGAACATGCAAGCCGCCACCGACGAAGGAGACAAAAAGAAGTTGGCACAAGAAAATGACTTCTTGAGAGCTCGAATCCAGCAAATGAAAAGAGATGCTGACAGACAGTCGAGGAGTCGGGCCGACGAAAAATTGATAAAGGGTTTGAGAAGCCAAATCACCGATATCCAAAGAGAATTGGACGAGTCGAAAGCCCAGACAACGAGGATCCGTGCTAGCTGGAAAAGGGAGGCACATCAACATGCACTTCACCTAAAACGGGTGGAAGAAGATTACGCTGAGATCATCACTAGCCTGAGGGAAGCAAATGTTGTCCTCAGGGAGCGGGTTTTCAAGCAAGCCCAAGATGCCAGAGCGGACCTCAACCGTTGCCACAATTTGATGGCCCGACTGCAAGGACAAGTGGATAGGCTCCTAGACCAAGTCACCAACAATGCTCGAAGATTGGGGGCGAAAAGCCAGCAGATAGAGCGGCTACTCGGAGAAAGGGACATGATCAAGGACAGAATTGGAGAAATCGGGCACTATGTCACCATGAAGTGCCTAGCTTGTGAACGAATGCCCCGCGCCGACCTCTTCGCTTCAATTATGGGTTATGTTCATCGGATCATGGAAGAGTTAAGGGGACTGCATAAGGACCTCACACCAAGGCCCGCGGCAAGGCCGAATGATGCCTCGCGGGCCCCCAGGAATTTTAGAGCATTAGATTTTTGATTGAAAATGTATTTTGAAATGTTAAGTCAAGCTAGTTGGCATTTTTATCTTTACTTTCCCAAGTCAAGCATTTCTTTTGTTTTTTGCTGATTGTTGTAAGACGTGTTTTGTAACCGCACGGTTTTATTTGATATAAAAGTTACTGAATTTTGCCACAATCTTGTTACCAGAACTACGCTCGGTCTGATTCACGCGGGGTCGTGATACGTAGGCAATCCACATAAGATTCGACCACCACTAAAAAGAAAGGAAAAGAATCCAAAGGTTAAATAACAATAAGGCTTGCAAAGATAGTCGAAAAAAAAAAAAAAAAAAAAAAGAAGAAAAGAAAAAGAAAAAAGGCCGGAATGACGCATGTTAAGAGTACATGTAGAAAGGGTTATTTGGTTAGGTGCATTGCATCCAACGTGCTATAACATATCCGTCAAACTCGGTGAACTAACAAGTTTGTTGCATATGCCAGAGAAAGTTTAGCAGTTGGTTTGACAGAATATACTGGCCAGCCATCACTACCGTACTAGATCCAAAGGACCAGTTACAGTAAGCATGTCGAGTTCTGGCAAGAGTCTCGAGGAAGAAAAATCGGAGCTACAAATCATGAAAGAAGAAGTAGACCGGTTAAAACAACAGATAACAGAGATGCACCTGGCCTGGGCCAGGGAACAGTCTTCACCAAACCGCCCTACTCTCGCCTCATCTCCGGAACATCCGCCCATCGATCCTTCGACAAGCGCCCCGATCTATCCGTACTTTCAGGGGGAAAACCCATATGCCACCCACATTCCACCAACCAAACCAAATCCTCCTCCGGCCACCCCTGTTTTTGTGGCACCTCCACCTGCTCCTCTGCAAAGGCCGGCCAGCGAGCCATATGTTCAGATCCATGACAACTCTTACTATCCTCCAGAGCCTACTTTCAGGGCTCCTGAACCACAATCACATACACCTCACTTGGATAATCCGGCAGAACCGGAAAAGCACTTCCAAAGTTCGGAACACGAGGAAGTTGTCAGAAAAGTTAAAAGCCTGGAGCAGTCCTTCAGGAACATGCACGGTTTGGGCAACCAGGTCAGCGTCGCCTATAAGGATCTGTGTCCATTTCCGGACGTCCAGTTGCCAGCAGGGTTTAAAATGCCCAAATTCGACCTATACGAGGGGCATGGCGACCCGGTAGCCCACCTCCGAGGGTTCTGCAGTAAAATGAGAGGGGCCGGAGGACGGGACGAGCTTCTGATAGCTTACTTCGGTCAGAGTCTGGGAGGATCTGCGCTGGAGTGGTACACTAGACAGGATCCCGGTAGATGGTTTACGTGGGACGATTTGGCTCAAGCTTTTATCGGCCAGTTCCAGTATAATCTTGAAATAATCCCCGACCGCCTATCATTGCTAAAATTAGAGAAGAAGCCCGCTGAAAGCTTCAGGGAATTTGGTTTCCGTTGGAGGGAACAGGCGGCCAGGGTAGATCCGCCGATGAGAGAGAGCGAGATGGTGGATTACTTCTTGCAGACATTAGAGCCCACCTACTTCGGACATCTGGTAACGTCCGTAGGTAAATCATTCACCGAGGTGATAAAAATGGGGGTATGATCGAGGAAGGTTTGAAGGCCAACAAGATCATGAGTTACTCGGCACTGAAAGCCACCACTCAGGCTATCCAAAGTGGTACTGGAGGAGTACTGGGGAAAAAGAGGAGGGAGGAAGTTGCGGCCGTCGAGTCCGGGGCATGGTTCAGAAATAGAGGCCCCGCACCCCAATATAGCCCACCCCAACCTCACCACCAAAATTACTCCCACAACCCATATAACCACCCGCAACATTACTATCCCGCACCTGATCCCCATTTTACTGTCCACCATGCACAGTCCTATTCTGCACCTCCCGTCCATGCACCGTGGCGTGCACCAAACCCGCAGAACAATCATCCACCCCCAAGAGCTTACAGAAACCCCTCGGGCGCGAGTTTTCATCCAAACCAGGCATTCAGGGGCGACAGGGCGCCAAGGCCGAAGAATTTCACTCCCTTGGGAGAATCTTACACTAATCTGTTCCACCGGTTAAAGCAAGTAGGGTTGCTGAATCCGGTTGAAGCTAAGCTACCAAACCCTCTTCCGAAGAACCTGGACCATTCAATAAATTGTGCCTACTGCTCGGGATGTCCGGGACACGATACGGAAAAGTGTTGGAGATTGAAGACGGCCATCCAGGAGCTCATCGACACTCGCAGGATTGAGGTCCAGACCCCAACAGAGCCCAACATCAACCAAAACCCACTTCCAACTCATCATGAGACCAACATGATCGAGTTGGTACGGGTAGAAGAAGGAAAGGAGAAAGCCTCTCAGACTGTAATGATGATCAAGTCTAGCGGGGTAGGAATGAGAAAAGGGCCGAGCCTTGATGAGCCATCTATTTTCAAGAAAGACATACCAGGAGGGTCAGAAGCAGGAAAGGGAAGTGTGAGCGGAGTACCGGTGAGGCCGGGGGAAGCAAAAATAGTTGTACCAGGGGCCGTAATCAAGCCCGTCGTGACGGTAGCAAGCGTTCGAATGGATCCTTTCATCATCAAGCTAGCAATACAGTTGCCAATAACTGATAGCAGAGCTATTCCATGGAATTATGCTCAGATTACAACAACCTACAAAGGAAAGGAAGTGAAAGAGGAAGTTTGTGAAGCCCAAGGGTTGACCCGCTCGGGGAGATGTTTTGCCCCTGCGGAATTGAGGAAGACCACTCCGGCAGCATTGAAAAAGCCGGTAACCGATGAAGAGGCGGAAGAATTCTTGAAAAAGATGAAGCTGCATGACTACTGTGTCTTAGAGCAATTGAAGAAGACTCCGGCGCAAATATCATTGCTATCCTTGCTGATACATTCTGAAGAACATCGGCAAGCATTGATGAAAGTCCTGAATGAGGCACATGTACCGGATAAAATCTCAGTGAGCCATTTGGAGAAGATCACCGATAGGATCTTCGAAGCAAATCGGATCACCTTCACCGATGATGAGTTGCCTGAGGAAGGCACCGAGCACAACAAGGCTTTATATCTTACGGTGAAGTCACTGAAGTGTGAGGAGGCGGTGGTCACCAAAGTCCTTGTCGATAATGGGTCCAGTGCTAACATTTGTCCTCTCTCTACACTGGACAAGTTGAAAGTGGACATCGGCAGGGTACGCAAGAACAGCGTATGTGTTCGAGGGTTTGACGGAGGAGGCAAAGCGTCGGTTGGTGACATAGTGTTAATCTCGTCGGTTAAGGTATTTCATTTCCTTCTTGTATCTCTTCGTAGTAATTGTGTGTTCAAATTTATTGATTTTTGATCATTCTTTCTGTTTTATCTGTTCTCCTCCGATAAGGCCTTTTATTTGGTCGATCCCCGTTCTTTTGCCAATTCTTGTTTAAGTTCAATGCTGCAATAGCTTCGTATAGTTAGTTTATTTAACGTCGTCAACAAATTATTCTTTGTTTGTATGTTTGTACATGCCCTGAATCTGCCCGTATGCAATTCACCGTTAGAGCTTGTCATTAGTTTGATTCTGGATTGGGACTTAATTGAATATAATTGTTAGGACTTGTTTAAGGTTAATTGTTTAATCACTTGCCCATAAAAGGGCTAGTGGAACCTGCACAGCAGGGCATCCCACTGATGTCCTGCCACCAGCATTATTTTATGCTGTAGTCCATACCTGGACATTGGATAATGGAGGTTGCAGGGAATATGATGGGTTGGGGGATTCAGTGTAAGGGGGTAACCTTAGGAGCTGCTGGTCAGCTATAAGAAGAGACATACAGGCCTTAGAGAAAGGGGGAGAAAAAACCTGAGAGGAGAGTAGGCAGACATACACACAGTGAAGATAAATTTCGAAAACACATAGAGAGACATTGAAGGGCATATAGTCGTTCACACCTACTGGAACCTGAGAAATTGGACCTTTGATTACTGTTTCATTGAAGTTTCTGGTGACTGTATTATTGCTGCTTGTAAGAGAAGGCTGTTTGGCTTGCTGTTTCTGTATGCTGTGGTTATTGGTCGTGTGTGGTTATTGTGTTGTTGCTGGACTATAGTTGTGGCTGTCTGTGTTGATTGTTGGTGTTGCTGGTCTCTTGCTGTATGCTCCTGCTGTGTTGAGTGTATGCTGCTGCTGTGTTGATTGTTTGTTGCTGCTGGTTTGATTATTGGGTTATTGCTGCTTTGATTATAGTTGTCGACTACTGTGTTGACTGTTTGTATACTACTGGGTTGCTGCTGGTCCAGTGTTATTGCAGTTGTGTCTTGTTGTGTTGCTGGCTTGGTCTATTGGGTTGCTGCTGGTCCAGTGTATTTGTTGTTGTGTTTACTGTGGTTGCTACTGGTCTATTGTTGTTGCTCCTGTTACTGTTGTTGCATTGCCACTGCTCACTCATCTTTGTTCTTCCGCGTTCCAGGTACACATCTCTGTTGTTGTAATTCCTTGGTTCGAAAAGAATGAAGTCTGAAGCTTATGTTTGAAGTCTGTTGAATCATGTAGTCGTCCAAAGTTCTTATGTTTGATTACGTTCTGTTATTCTCTAATTAAGTTTGTATTGCTAGTTTTGGTTATGGAAAAGTGTAGCTAGACCGAAGATACACTATCATTAGATATGCACGTAACCTGAATTAGTCTGTTGTATCTCTGTTCAATCTTCTCTACTCATGTGTGTAATCTCCAAATCTGTTAACGTTAGATCTCATGTTAAAAGCAAGATTAGCTAGGGAGTTATTACTCAACTGAATGACGTAATTAGATTAAAGGAGTCGGGGGTGCATTTCATGTGACCCGACCCCAATTTCGGGCAAGAGCAAATAAAGCGTGTCGGGAACCACAGGCGCATTTCATGTGGTGTGGTTCGTAGCAAGTTTTAAATAATTTGGAATCAACTCCTAAGTAAAATACAGTGGGATGTAGTTCGCTTTAGATTTGAATCAAAGGTGCGCCTCGCCCAATAGTTACACTAATCGCACAGCTTTCATAAATGTACATATAAAATACCTAGATTTCGAGATGTGTCGTTTCTTAACGAATATCACGTCCTTCTCAACAGTGTAAATAAGTAATCGATCCAGGCGCATATTTTAGTTCTACCTTCTTAAATACGGGTGTGCATTTCATGCGACCCAAATCCAAACCCCGAAATGTTGAATAAGAATATGTCGAGGATCCGGGTGCATTTCATGTGACGTGATTCGGAAGCATATTTTTAAGCAACTTTCTCTTTCGTAAATCATAATCAATAATAAAGCGGTAAAGGGATATTAATTCGCACTAAGTACATAACTGTAAAAAGCAGATAGATAAGCCAAACACGACAGTTGAGCGACCGTGCTAGAACCACGAAATTCGGGAATGCCTAATACCTTCTCCCGGGTTAATAGAATTCCTTATCCGGATTTCTGGTTCGCGGACTGTTAAATAGAGTCATTCTTTTCCTCGATTCGGGATTTAACCGGTGACTTGGGACACCATAAATCTCCCAAGTGGCAACTCTGAAATAATTAAATAATTCCCGCCTCGATTGTCCTTTAATTGGAAAAACTCTTTGCATCCTTGCGGGTGCGTAAAAAAGAGGTGTGACAATTATATCTATAGATAAATATCTAAGGGTTTACTATATCTCGAGCACAAAGCAATTCTCGGACCAATCATTCAAGTTATACAAATAAAGTATTCCATAAATAAAGATAATATGAAATCCAGCACAAGTCAATGATGAGATGAAAAAGTTTCCTTTGTATTTCCAAAGTATGATTACAGAAGATATTTACACAAGGGATACTTTCACAAAAACAAAATAAGAAAACCTAAAACGACCTCGGGGTCACATATTCAGGGGCTACATTTTCGAAAGCCCCACCCTCCAGGACTCCGTCTTCATCTCCTCCACTCTCGGAGCCATTGGCTAAATCATCCTCATCAGAAAGCAGAGCAGTAGCCTCTTCTTCCGAGGTCTTTTCCCTTTTAATATCGATGGAGAGATCAAAACCGCGAGCATATACCTCCTTGAGGGTTACCCTCAAGAGTTGTCTCCTAGCATGGTGAAATGCACACGATAACTTAAATTTGATCGTAACGGAGATCTCTTTGGCCCGGGCATTAGCTTCTTTGGCGTTGGCTCGATACAAGGATATAATTGCCTCGGCATAATATTTGGCCTTAGCCAACTCTCTAGCAGATTTAACCTTGAGCTCCTTGATATCACGGCCTCGAGCCAGGACCTCCTCCTTCACACTTTAGAACTAACATTCGAATGAATCCAGTTGCTCCCACATGGTTTCTTTCTCAGAAGCAAGATTGTCCATGCTTTGCCTCCAGCACAGGGTATCTGCCTCCTTAATCTTGAGCTCCTCTCGAAGCTGCTCCACCAGTTCCCCCTTTCGTTGAAACTAAAAAATAAAGTTGTTAGAAGACCAAACGTGATTGTCCATGACAAAAATTTAGAGGGAATATTACCTTTTCGGTAAGCTCTATTCGTTCTTGACAATCCTTTGCCAATTCGGATTGAAGATTGCTGATTTCCTCCTCCTTCTTGACCTAGAGGGTTTTAAGATTGTTCATCTCTTCCAAGGTCTTCTTAAGCTCAGCCTCACATCGAGCAAGATCAGCTCGCGACTTGGAAAATGCCCAGCACTAAAGCCTTCATGATAAAAGGGAAAAGTTATATTTAGAACAGCAAAAGCAAAGCGCAGACGTAATTCTAAAAGACAGAAAAATCACTTATTTGAAGAGTCGACGAGCCTCATCAAAGATGAAAGAAGTATTCGGGTCGGGGACATATTCGATCCTTGTGAGGCATTCTCGAAAGATGATGCCCCTCATGGCTTTCCCTCACTTGAGAAGATTTTATATTCTGAACACCTCGGATTTTCCCCTTAGAGAACTCGGGACCAGGCGATGAGTCATCCACAATGATTGCCCCAAGCGATCCACTCAAGGCATTTCCTTTTATTTGTAGGGGTTCGGGATTGGTCCCCTCGGCCTCGCCCCCAAATGACCTCCTGGGCAAGGTGTCTTTTTACTGCCAGATGGCTTGAGGACTTTGTTTGAACTCCCCTCGAAGATCTCTTCGGCTCTGTAGTGAACCACATCAACCATCATCGGCTTGATGAACCTTCGAAGAACTGGTGTTTCCTCTTTTATGAGCTACCCAAAGGCAGTCAACATCTTCTTCTTCTTCCTGATCCCAAAGGCAACGGGTCATTTTCGGAGACAAGGCCACTGTATCGTCCTTGGAATTTTGAGCCTCGCTTTTTTTGGGCTTCAAGGGATATGTAGGTGACTCCTTTTTTCTTTTCTTTTCTTTTCTTTAGAAGGTTTCGGGATCTCTTCTTCACCAGCCGGGGCAGGCCGCATAACAACAACATCTCTGAGACCTGCACAAAATCGAAGTAAGTATTCCGCTAAATAAGTACAAGTAAACAAACAAGATAACTCACCATGATTTTTGGCCTCCAATCGGCCTTTAGCTAAATCTCGCCAGCAATGCTCTGAATAGAAGAAGTGGAAGCCAATTTTCGGACCCAGCCTTCAAGATCTTGGACCTCACCAGGAAACCAAGCAGTAGTTGAACCAACAAAAAGGGGTTAGACTAAAGGAAAAGATAGAACGGAGAAAAAAAGAAAGTGGGGTATAAACCTACTAAGTACTTACGTTTCATGTTCCACTCCTCGGGGAACAACATCCATTCAGCAGGAATCAAGTCGGAGGTCTTGGCTCGAACAAATCGGCTCATCCACCCTCGGTCTTTGTCCTCATCAATATTAGAGAAGAGAGCTTTCAAGGATCGACATTGTAGTTTTGTCAAGCCGCCACGATAAAGTCAAGGAGTACGCAGTCTGATAAGATGGTCGAGGGTGAATGGCATCCCCTCGACCTGACTCGAAAAGAACCTGATCAAATGAACGATTCACCAGAATAAAGGGCTGATTTGTCCAAGAGTCACTCGGTATCGTTGGCAAAATTCGAGAATTGGATCTATGAGACCTTGAGCTGGAATTGCAGGGCCTAGCGTGAATGGGTAGATATACACGCTTAAGTACCCTAGTTTATATGTAGTGATATCCTCTTTGGGGAAATGGATCACTACTTCTTTGTTCTCCCACTTGCAGTCTTCTTTAACTTGTGTGAGCTCGTCCTTGGGCTCACATCGGCCTAGTGTCAATACATATTTCTCGATCTTGAAATTGGATATTATTCCGCATGGCGGAGGAATGCACTCCTCAATACAAGGGTCAGTACCAGTTTACTCTTGGTCGGTCGAGAAGATGAAGAAGCATTTTCTTTTTGGAGAACCGATTTAAAGGTCTTAGCCATTGTAATGCAGAGATACAAGAAAATGGAGAATCTTAATAATGAAGTAAGGGCTAATAGAAGAGAATGAGAATAAAGTTTACAAGATTGTGAAGTTTATCTATTTATAGAGGTCATTTAAGCGTACTAAGAAAGCCAAAAGAGTGTTAGTTGCCTCCAATTAATGACTTTAGGAACCGCACAAAAAGCAAAATTTTAGTCAGTTCAACCACTGACATCACGAGATTAGTATCAGTATTGAGGCAACCAAGATCAATTCATTTATCAATTTATTTTAAGTTCGAGAAAAGTGTTCACCCGATTACTAAGCCCAAGGTCTACCCGACTTTGAGGAATTTCTCACTCGGGGACTACAAAAAAGCCTAAGGGCCAACTT
>JASVEL010008923.1:0-208229 GCA_032618575.1 Nicotiana noctiflora | reverse complement strand
TTTATCTTTACATTAAAAGTGGTTAAATTTTGATATCTTTTAAAACTGAATATGTTTGAAAGACCACTTGTAAATCTGGCTATTTTTGAATGGAATTTTCACATATATATACCACTAATATATTACATAATATGTTTAACTTTTCATTTTATTATATATATGTTATTTTAATTACATATATGTACCATAATTCAAATTAATGACACTATTATAGGGTCCTCTTTATTGGACACAATTATGATCTAACCCACCCCACACAAATAAAATACTAATATCTTTTACCCTTTTTTTACTAAATACCTATCCCCACGTTCTACCCTCTCTTTTCCTCCCTCATTTCTTTCTCACTTTCTCACACACTCTCCTTCTTTCTCTATGTTGCTTCTGAAGATGAGGCATTTATGGCTTTTACCGAAAAATTGACGCTTATTTACTACAAAATGAAAGGATTGTTGTCTGATACACCGGACTGTAAATGCGTGGAAGCCATGGCTCTAGCTGGAAAGACTCCATTACAAGGGAAGTTGAGGCACAGCTAGTTCCAACCGCTAGCCTTGATCAATATCGAGGCGGATAACTCAAAACGAGCAGCAGATCTACTCTTCTAAACTTCTCCAGGCTCTCTGTCAAGTCCACTGGAGCGATGATAGTTCATAACCGACTATTTTTTACAGTTTTACAAATGTAGTTATTTTGTAGTCATTCTGTAATTCTTACTATTTCTTTTTTAAGATTTGTATATGTATTGTGTAGACTAATACTTATGTAGACTAGTTGTGTTAATTTGGTGTATAAATTGTAGTTGCAATTATCTACAGCTTATAAATATAGTTATTTTGTAGTCATGTCGATTAGTTATCTTTATTTTTGTAGATTAATTGTAGTTGCTATTTTCTACTTTTTTACAAATGTTGTTATTTTGTAGTCATTCTGTAGTTCTTACTATTTTTTTTTGAAGAATTATGTAGGTATTATGTACATTAAAGCTGTAAAAATCTATGTTTTAATTTCGTTGTTAAATTGTAGTTTATTAGTCTTAATTTTGTAGATAATTATAGTTGATATTATCTACAGTTTATATTTGTAGTTATTTTATAGTCATGTAGATTAGTTGTGTTATGTGTATAAAGGCATATTGATTAGTTGTGTTAATTATGTGTATAAATTGTAGTTGCTATTATCTACAACTTATAAATGTAGTTATTTTGTAGTCATGTCGATTAGTTGTCTTAATTTTATAGATTAATTGTAGTCACGATTTTTTATATTTTTACAAATGTTGTTATTTTGTAGTAATTCTGTAGTCTTACTATTTGTTTTTGAAGAATTATGTAGGTATTATGTAGATTAATGCTTATTTTTTATACTAATGTGAAATAATTTTTATTTTGTGTAGAATGGACATTATTTTTATAGAAATATATTATCCACATGTTATCTACCTACCATCTATAATTTATTACCAAAATATAATAATTGAGAATAATTAAACTACAATAGACAATACAAGTCGAGACAATTGTAGTCAATGTAGCTTAAGGAATTATTCTTCTGTTTCAGAAATTGGTGTTGGACAGTAGAATAATTCACTCCCAATTTTTTATTTATTGAATTGTAGAAGACAAACTTTTACTTTTTCCCTTTTCACTTTAATATCCATAATTAAAACTTACAAATTGCCATAACTTTAGCCAACCCACTACAATTTGTTCACACTTTAAAAAATACAAAAGTTGTTAATATCCACCTTTTTAGGTGGTCAATATATGATAAGGCCAAAATGTAAGAACTTATGAAAACTTTCTATTGACATTTGATATAAATTCGATAGTTGCTACATAATATATAATATAATTTTAAAATCGGTACATACATGAAAATGTCCCTTTTTGAATGTCATGCATTTCTTAGGCTAGTCTTTTACTTCTCTTGTCAAGCCCGTATTCTTGTTAATCCAACTACAACTATTAAGATAGTAATGGTTTGTATCATTAGAGCATTCACAAGTGAGAAGGGGATGTGGAGTAGAAACAAAATCATGATTTTTTATATATGTGGTACGACAAAAGTTTTATAGTATTTTCAATCTTAGTTTTTTTTTTTCTTTGATATTTTTCCATTTATTTTAAAAATATTTTTTTGAGTCGAGTGTTATTGAAAGTCATCTATTTACTTCATACAAAACCGGGATAAAATTTACCTACTTTTTTTAAATTACACTTGTAAGATCATACAAGGTGCGTTGTTATTGGTGTTGTTTGATACCATAAAAGCAGAAAGTTACTGTTTGTAATTTGGTATGACAAAAGTTATTTTTCAAGAAAAACATTTGGAATCAAAGGAGGAAAAATGGCTTTTTTCACTTATAGGTCGCTTGCACCCATCTTTAACTATTTCATACTCCTACTTATTCCAACTAATACTTGCACATTATTATAAATCTTTACTACTTAAAATTATCGTCAGACACTCTCGAATTTATTATATTTAATATTTATTTTCTTCGAAAAATATACTCACCAATCAAATATGGAAAAATATTTTTTTCCTTCAACTTTAAAAGTGACTTGTTCCACATTAGAAGGGTAAGATGGTCAAATGAAGGGCAAAAGAAGAAGAAAATCTGAGGCCGTAATTTCCTTCCCGCGAAGCTTCTCTATCAATCCATATCCTATAGCATGAGCTGCAAGTTTTGAGCTGATTTTACTAAAATGGCGACGTCATCCTTTTCATCACTGGGGTCGTTCACACGGATACCGAATTCATCAACTTTTACCAAGATTTCTTCTTCTTGTTCTTCATCCACGGTAATACTTTTACTAACTACTATCTCACTTTTCAATTTCTTCTTTTTTTCTTATATTGTACTACTAATTTATTGGTTGTATTAGTTGGGGCAACGGCAAATTGTATGTACAACATTTAGGGAAACAAATGTTGACTTATCCAGTTCCTCTGGTTGGTAATATTTTCAGTTTTTTCATGGTTTATTTTCTTCCTATTATTGTGAAATTTTAATTAATTTAATTCTTTAATTGGCCTCAGATGGTAATGAATGTTCGGATTGTAGAACTGTAGTCGATCGAAGGGGAGTGTTGTTGTCATCAGTGGGATTTTTAGCAGCAAGCATTTGTAATGGTGGGAAGGCAGCTGAATTTGCTGACAGTAATGTCCTCTCCTATATATCTACATTTTATGTTACTTCTATTTTTTCATATTATCAGAGGTGGAAGCTAGATTTAACCTTTAATATTCTTAGGATCAAACTAATTATATGTAGGAGTTGTTGCCGTGTGACCAGGAGGTCACGGGTTCAAGCCTTCGAAACAACCTCTTATAGAAAAGTAAAATAGACTCAATGTGGTTCGGCATTTTTCGGACCCCGCTTATAGAGGGAGCTTAGTGCATTGAACCCCTTTTCACACACACATAGATATGCTCCACATTGAAAATGCTCGTTCTGATGAACCATTTTGCCCAAGGGGGTATCCGACTCTGCATATTATCAATAAAGTTCCTACGGACCTACCCGCAAGCCTTTTTAATCTATTGGCAGGGGAGTGTGTCGTCAGTATTCAATCCTTCAATCTACTGTGACTCAATACCAAGCTAGTTGAGTTTGATTATATGAATCATCTGAATCCATTCCTCTCTATTTGGGATGATTTCATATTAATATTAAATAATTTATCCTTCTTTTGGCCATGGGACGTGGCGACTCAGAGGTGGATGGAGCCTATTTTAATGTGTTCAACGGAGCAAATATTTCTTAAACTTAGTATAGATGCATATTCGAAGTGGAGCCTTGCGTAATTGGTAAAGTTAATGCCATGTGACTAGGAGGTCACAAGTTCAAACTGTGGAAATAATCTCTTCGAGAAATGATGGTTAAGGTTGCGTATAATAGACCCTTGTAGTCCAACATCCCTGACCCCGTACATAGAGGATGCTTACTGCACCGGGCTGCCCTTTTTTTTTTTTGTTATAGATGCATATGTGAAAACACACTAAAATTCAACAAATATTAAATTCTAAACCCATAATTTAAAAGTACATCATGTTTATTGCTAAGAACCTTAAAAGTTGAACACATCAAGCTATAATCTTAGATCTGTGTTTTCATGGCGTCATTAAGGCACATGAATTTGAAGTAAAGTTGTTGAGAAAGATTTCTCTTTTTTTTTTCCTTTCCTTCGCCAATTGTACATCTGGCAATTGGAGAGAATAAACTCGGCCTTGCAGATATTTACAACAACTCCTCATTTAAGATGCTCTAGATATGTTGTAGTTTTTCCTCTTTTTTTTTTTTTTCCTCTTCACCTCACAAATTATTTGTCTAGTAGATTGGCTATTACTAACTTGATATGGTTTTGTACTGTAGACATAGAATGCTAGTCATTTTGAGGTTGCCACTATACCGATTGTAGTGCTTAGCTTGTAATTATTCAGCGAATAGCTTGACCTTCTATGGTTGTTCTTAAGGAAGAACTGGGACATTTTAGCTCTAAATTTAGGGGGGACATTAACATTTTTTTGATTTCTTTCATAATATAAAATGCCTACATTGAGAGGAAACGACTGTAATTCATCGATTTTTTTTGAACATATAGTGCCTGCATTGAGAGGAAAGGACTACGGAAAGACAAAAATGCGGTATCCGGACTATAATGAAACTCAATCAGGTCTCCAGTATAAGGTTACTAATATGATAGTATTCATAAACGAGCTCGATCGTGCTTTTTTCATGTATAGGTTGCACTGGATTTTGACTGAGTCTGACAAAACATGCAGGATTTGAGAGTTGGAAGTGGGCCCACACCAAAGATTGGAGAGACAGTGGTGGTAAGCCTGTGATGGCTCACTCTAATTTATCTTTCGCGCCAAATTAGTTGTTGTTGAGTATTGTTTAAGATGAAATAGTCTTAAAATTAGAGCGAATAGGAAATGAGATTTGGATTTGGATTTGGATTTGGGTCAAATCATCGATCGATTGATTAATTTTTTGGACCAAATTTATTTGTTAATAATGAATATTAACGTGATATAATCCGTGTTTGTAACGGAAGTTTTTCAATCCGTGTATTGTATTGCACCAACAAACAACAAGTGCACCTCCCACCATGGCAACAAGTGCACCTCCCACCATGGCCAAGTGCTTCTCTCACCAAGTAAGTGTTCATTCCACCATGTAAGTGCCACCATGTAAGTGCCTCCTCCATGATAGCCTAGTACTTGTTCCACCATGGAAGGGGCGGATTTATCTCAAATAACTGCTATAAATAGAGCAGAAGTTGGAGAGAAAGAGATACACCAGAAAAACACTTGAGATATACTCTGTATACACTGTATACACTCGGTATACACTGGAAAAACGAATTGCAATCTGATATTCTCTTCAGTAAGAATTCAACATTGGCTATACATTGCATTCCTTACTCTCAGAATTTCCATTCGACTTCTGAGTTATCCTCATTTATTCTGCATTGTTTTAACTACAAACAAAGCATCCGTAAGTGTGATTTGCTGCCGAACTTTGTGTTCACTCAAACACTGGGGTTTGAAATACCGCTACACCAGTGTGTAATTCGTTCTATCTTGGGAGGAAATAATCCATAACCTTGGGTACTAGGAGGGGATTAAATCCTTAAGGAAACACTGTGAATTCAGTGGGCTCAAATTAATTATTCCTTTATTTATATTTACGTTTTATACGCTAACGTTTTAGAATTGTTATTTAAAAATATAGGATAACAACCAAGGCTCCAACGGTTGTTTTAATAGCTTGTTTTTAGCAAGAAATTTTGCAGAGAAAAGATAAGTTTTATTAATCAAGTGACTTGGATTTTCCTTTATAGAAGGAATTTAGAGAACCGCAGTTCCAAGCTGACATTAATCTAAGTATCGTTTGGAGTTAAATTTTCGTTTCTTTTTTGGTCAACCATCATTGTCTATTGGATGCTTTAATTTATGTTTTTTTAACAACTTAATTTAGGTTGACTGGGATGGTTACACAATAGGTTATTATGGCCGCATATTTGAAGCTCGTAACAAGACAAAGGGTGGTTCTTTTGAGGTACTAATCTGGATTGAATACAGTTAATATGTGGTTCTTGTAGTCTTAGGAACATTATTTGCTGTATTTTATGGTACAATGTTGTCATGTTTCATTATGCTGCAGGGAGATGATAAGGACTTCTTCAAATTCAGAGTAGGATCCCAAGAGGTGAGTTTCTTCGACAAACATCCGATGCTCTCCGGATAAGGCGATTCAATAGTAATGCTATATGCCTAAAATATCTCTAGTGTAAAATCCATGTTCTGAAATTGCAGTATTGTCAGTAGGATAAACAAATTATACTGATTCTACCACTCTTTGTTGGTTATGCTTGATCTTTTTCCTGTCACTTTTTAAATCTGTGAGAAAGATTTCCAACAGCATTGCTGTTTATCATATATTCAGGTAATACCGGCATTCGAGGAGGCTATTACTGGCATGGCAATTGGTGGTATCAGAAGGTACTTTACTGAGAACAGATCTATTTACCTTTAGTTTACCGATCATTGTATCCTTGATTTGACTCTTGTAACGTCAAATTTTGCTAAATTTTGGAATTTTTGCACTTGTAAGACCAAGAGTGTCGAATGCAAAAGAGAAAATCCACCTCTCACCACTTCAAACTAGGATATGACTTGGTGGGATTTGACATAAATAGTCTGACTTACATGATTCTGTATTCTCATTAATAAGGGCTCAACTTGAATACAGTTACCTGATGAGCAGCAGCGCCTCAGAGAATGGTAGTTGAGTCTTCACAGGTTATATTGATCTCCTATTTATCTGGTCAGTGTGGTTGTAGTCTGTATTGGTCAAATCTGACCGTACCGACCGCGGCAACCACGACCCCTTTCTTAGTCGGCGTATAAAAGAAGTCAACGAAACCATTTTGACTCCATCGCCACGACATTCTTCGTTAGTGATGAGGGTATGCCCCTCACCCCGACCTGTAAGCTCCCATAATCCTGACAAGACGTGTTGTGGCTAAGAAAAAGCAGCTTTCTCTGGGTTATAAGTATGAAGAGAAGGCCAGAGAGGGGGGTTGACTTCTACTTTCAAAGATGCCAACAAGTCAAGGGAGAACCGATCATCCGCTCCGGGAAAAAACTCCATCCTCAGATAAGATAGAGCTATTTGTAACTTTCCCCTCTAAGGAGGGGGAGGTCAAAACTTTATCATGAATAAAACATGTTGCGACGTTTCTTTCATTTGGTACTTAAGTTCCATTTCTTATATTCAGATCCGATATGAATTATGCTTGACTAAGATTCAGCTTTTCACCTTTTTGATTGATTTGCTTAAAAAGGCTGTAACATCTTTTGAGTCAAATAATTTGGCGCCGTCTGTGAAAATTTCCTAGTGAAAACACATGAAAGAGGACTGGGAAGCCTCTCGAAGTCTCCTAGTTCTTTCTTCATATCGAAGCCAAAGAAAAGCGAGAAGAGCATCCAGCCCACATCAAATTTGAAGGCAGCGCATGGGGAAGGGGAAGATCGAACGGATCAACGAGGTCTAGAACTCCATGCCTTACCAACCCCAAACACTCTGAACAAAGCTAGAGATGCTGCAATCAAAATTAACGGGTAGAGATAAAGAACATCCTATCCTCATCCCTCGCAATTCACTAAATCGAACGCAGATGCAGGAATGTTCCGGTTGAAGAACCAAAAATCACCGCAGTACACCCAAAATCTTCCCGATCGATGACGTCTTCAAAATAAACATCCAGTTATGCAAAAGCTGTAACATGCGTATCACGAAGGTCCGACTAAAATATCGGCATCTGATGATCACAACATTGAAACCGTCGATGCGAGCAATGGTTACCAAACTGGGACTTACCCAAGAAACGCGAAAGCTAAGCAAAACAGGGTGGACCACCCAATACCCTCCAACGACTAACAATGGTTAGTAGATTATTCTAGATATTATTTTAAGTTTGGTGGTGCCCCTTCCAAAACAGTGGTTGTTAGCCATACGGTGCAAGTTGCGACGCCTTGTCGCACAGCGCCAAGACACACATCTAAGTGGCACCTAAGTGAAGATATCGCAGTAGCTCATGCTATCATGGCGACAAGATCGTTTGGGCTAAGCTAGAAAGAGCGGAAATTCCGTGTCCTATCAATGCTTCCTATCGCGCGGCTTATCCTTCGTCACAACACCCTTAGGGCCAAGGGCTTTCGCCATCAAATATTCAAAGGTTCGACCTCGCTCGAACTCAAGACGAGTCGTTATTTCGATAAGTTCGAAATAACACCCTTAAGGCCAAGGGACTTCGCCATCAAATATTCAAAAGTTCGACCTCGCTCGAACCCCAGACGGATCGCTAATTTGATATGTTCGAAATAACACCCTTAAGGCCAAGGGCCTTCACCATCAAATATTCAAAGGTTCGACCTCGCTCGAACTCAAGACGGGTCGTTAGTCCGATAAGTTTGAAATAATACCCTTAACCTACGCCATCAAATATTCAAAAGTTCGACCTCGCTCGAACCTAAGACGGGTTGTTATTCCGATAAGTTCTAAATAACACCCTTAAGGTCAAGGGTCTTCGCCATCAAATATTCAAAGGTTTGACCTCGCTCGAACTCAAGACTGGTCGTTATTCCGATAAGTTCGTAATAATACCCTTAAGGCCAAGGGCCTTTGCCATCAAATATTCAAAGGTTCGACCTCGCTCGGACTCAAGACGGGTCGTTAATTTATTAAATTCAAAATAACACCCTTAAGTCCAAGGGCCTTCGCCATCAAATATTCAAAGGTTCGACCTCGCTCGAACTCAGGACGGGTCGTTATTTCGATAAGTTCGAAATAACACCCTTAAGGCCAAGGGCCTTCGCCATCAAATATTCAAAGGTTCGACCTCGCTCGAACTCAAGACGGTTCGTTATTTCAATAAGTTCGAAATAACACCCTTAAGGCCAAGGGCCTTCGCCATCAAATATTCAAAGGTTCGACCTCGTTTGAACTCAAGACGGGTCGTTATTCCAATAAGTTCGATATAACACCCTTAAGGCCAAGGGCCTTCTCCATCAAATATTCAAAAGTTCGACCGCGCTCGAACCCAAGACATGTCGTTATTTCGATAAGTTCGAAATAACACCCTTAAGGCAAATGGCCTTTACCATCAAATATTCAAAGGTTCGATCTCGCTCGAACTCAAGACGGGTCGTTATTCCGATAAGTTCGAAATAACACCTTTAAGGCCAAGGGCATTCGCCATCAAATATTCAAAGGTTCGACCTCGCTCGGACTCAAGACGGGTCGTTATTTCGATAAGTTCGAAATAACACCCTTAAGGGCAAGGCCCTTCGCCATCAAATATTCAAAGGTTCGGCCTCGCTCGAACTCAAAACGGGTCGTTATTTCGATAAGTTCGAAATAGCACTCTTAAAGGCCAACTATCAAATATTCAAAGGTTCGACCTCACTCGAACTCAAGACGGGTCATCATTTCAATAAGTTCGAAATAACGCACAAAGCATGAAACCTTTCACAAAAGGGGGGAGCAAAACCGGGACTCGCCCGACGAGTGTCCGCCCTATGGCAGAATCATGAAGCACTAGAATGAAGGCTGAAACACAAGGTAAATGGTGAAAAAGACTTCTTGAATCATGAAATCGTAAGTACGGGCTGTCGCCACTTACATCCGGCCGAAGCCAGTCGGCGTATACAAACAAGAAAAAAAAATTGATGGCAATCGGCGGACGAAACGAAACAAAGGAAATACAACTCTCTTCACTCGGCGTCACCACCGTCGTCTTCATCACCCCCATAACCATCTGCCCCCCTATCCTCCTCAGGCATCGCAACATCATACCCATAGTTAGCACGAGCCTCGCGAGCCTTTGCTTGAGCCTCCTCGTAAGCAGCCTGCTTGCCTCCTACAAGTTATTAAAAATATCCGGCTAAGCTTCAGCATAGACCTAAAGCTCATGAGCTTGGCGGGGAACGGCAGCACGAGATGGCCCAGCTTGAGCCCTCAATCGCTGGTTCTCCTCCTCTAAAGTTGCGACCCGATCCGCCAGAATAGAGGCCTCTTGATCGACCGTACCGATTCTCTACTCAAGCCTCGCCTCCCTCAGAGTCGCTGTCGCCCTTTCCGACTCTTGCTGGGACTAAAGTACACGAATCGTGTCGTCTAGGGCTGCCGCTCTCCTCGAAGCTTCGGACCTAGCTCTCTCGATACGCTCTAGGTCGGCAACCTTGCTTTCCATCGCAGCCAACTTCCCTCTCCACTCAGCGCCCATCTCCTCGATTCTGATTTGGCTCTGTTCCATCTCCAACTGCGTCGACCTCAACTTGTCTTGCAGATACTCGCACTCAACTGCAACTCCCCTACCCACTTCGAGTTCCTCATCTTTGAGGCGGAGTTGTTCTTCATGCTCACTCTTGCCGCGGATCGTCTGCAGCAGCTCCTGATCCCTTTTCTCCAGTTCCTCACCCAAAGCCCGGTTACGGGGGTCCGACCTTAACCGTTCGTGTAGATCGCGGCATCGATTGTGATAGCGGCGGTATTTTTCCAACAACTGCAAGAAAATCCTTGATCAAATGTTGGCCCTGCGACTGCTCCCCACCTCCACCTCCACCAGGTACGTCTAAAAAATCAGGAGGCAGTCAAACCAGAGTTCGTTCGCATAAAAAATAAATCAAAATAAGAACCAAATACAACGTACCCTCAGGCCCATGATGACCCATTTTATCCTCGGTTTGGCATCCGGGAAATTCCGCAAGGACTCATTTTTAGCCTCCGAACACAGCAAGCTAAGTTGCGACACCAAGTTATCCCCTTGTGTAAGAAGATTCACGTCCGAAGGAATGTCAAGAACATGGAACGACCCGTCGGCGTGAACCACCGAATGAGTAAGGCCCTCCTCGAACATCTTGACATTATCAGGATCCAGATCAGAGTCGGATTCATATTCATCGACCACCACACTCTTCCTTTTCTCTATCGCCGAAATGGGAGTATGACCAGCCGCAGATGGAGAAGGTACAATTGAAATCACGAAGGCAGCACTAGGGTCCTAACTCCCCGCTCCGGAAGGACGTTGATCACCATGAGCAACAGGAACCCCGGATTGGTCCATTGCGACAGTCGAATCCATCGGGCATAGGCCGTTGGTGCCAACTTCAGCAGCTCGCTCCGTTTCCGGAAGACACAGTAACAACATTATCCCCTAGGCCCGCTGGGGGAGTCTCATCTAAATTGATTACAGTTGGAGGCGCTGCTTCAAATGCCACCCTCATTCTCTTCGACGCTCTTTTCTCTTTTCCGATCGATGGTGATCCATTAGTAGGACAAACGACGTTAGTTGGAACTTCCTGAGAGGTCGCCCTTGCCGGAGTGGCCAAAACTGCAAACTCGACCGAAGCCGCCCTCGATGAAGGACGAGCGGCAGGAACTGCAACAAGGCGAGCAGACGCGGCCGGCCATCAGAAGGCCAACTGAGGAGCTCTTCTCCGCACTCTCCCTAACAACGACAAACGATGATTCATGAGATGTGAGACAAGAACGAAAAGACAAAAAATAAGAATACTCACCAGCCAGGGGCCTACGACCATACCTATCATGAAAGGTCGACCAAGTTCTAACCCCCGTTGTACGGGGAAGGACGGCTTTGACCCACTCGCGGATCCCCTCCAAATAGTGTCGTCAAAGGTGCGTTTAAAGCGCGCTTAAGCCCTGAAGCGCGGCTCAAAACATGTTGAGCGCTTTGTCTCACCTTGGGAGCGCTTTAGTGTCGCATCAAGGCTCTAAGGCATACTTTTCTTTGCTAGTGAGCGTAATCATGAAAAGGCCACATTAAACAATTGATATTTTGCTTTATCGTAGTTTTTTTTTTCAATTTCTTTGTCCATATATTTGTTATTCATGTTTATAATTATTAGTCTTGAACTACATATACATATTTTTACCTTGACTTTTTTCATTAAAGCCCACGCCTTAATTGCGCTTTGCGCTTAAAGCCCAACGCACCTTAGAGCTTTTTTGCGCTTTTCGCCTTTGATAATACTGCCTCCAAAGGCGGCGGGGCCAATCT
The DNA here is from genome assembly GCA_032618575.1 of Nicotiana noctiflora. Classification (NCBI taxonomy): domain Eukaryota; kingdom Viridiplantae; phylum Streptophyta; class Magnoliopsida; order Solanales; family Solanaceae; genus Nicotiana; species Nicotiana noctiflora. Next base: position 196,131 of record JASVEL010008923.1, on the reverse strand, counting down.
TTCAGCTGCGAAATCATAAAGTAGGTCAGTAAAGGTAAAGGAAAAGAGAAAACTCGGACACTCTGCTAATTAGAGGCATAAACTTACGTGCAAAATTCTACACTTCAGAAAATCCGGTTGGGTCCGCCACTAGATGCTCGGTCCGAACATAGAAAAAGTTTTCATAAAAATTACGGTTGGTCTTGTCGTCCATCTTCACCACCAGTCCTTTTGACCCCGAGGGCGCGCATGTATCATCGACCCCCGAATCAACTAGGGGCAAGCAGACTCAGGACGTGGTCCAAAGTAACCTCGCGACCAGCGAGCTCCACATACTTGATAAACATGAGGAATAGCTTGTACAGGTAGGGAGAGAGCTGGGCAGGACATACCTCGTAATAGAGGCAGAAATCTACCACCAACATTGGGAGCGGAAGGGTGTACCCTACCAGGAAGGGATAGGCATAGAACATACAAAACCCAGGACAGTCAAATTGAACTCGGTCGTCTCTTCCCACCGACACCATCTCAACGAAGTTCGGGATACCCCATTGCTCCCTCAAATCCGCTATCCTTACTTCCCTATGAGGGGGCGAACCTCTTGCGTCTTAGCTCCACCATTGGCACTAAAATCGACCACATCCCTCCCTGGGCGGGGGTAAATTTTCATCTACAAACGAAACCTCTTCCTCTTCGATCGACTCCACATCTCCGGTAACCGGAATGGGATTCTCAGTCGCCGAAGGATTAGTAGGAAGATTATCACGGGAAGAAAGACCAGCCCATTTTCGCCAATAAAAGGAAAAAGGACTCACCGGAAGAAATAAAAGGATTAGAAACTGCGATAAGCAAAAGATAGCCTGAAATCTAAAATAGCAGAAAGGAAGATATCGTGAAAATTCTCTCGAGATTAACGATGAAGTGTGAGAAACTGGAGGTAGGATTCCCTCATTTATAAGGGGCATAAATTCCCCAAGCGCGAAACCCAACAGTCGCCATTCAAATCCGATGGGACGCGAAATGTTTCGATTTTACAGAAACGTGTGTCATAAAGACTAATTGAGCGAAACGACGCTCTATTCCCCAACTGACGTTTCGGTTGCGGAATCATCGTAATAGTCCACAGGTACTGATAAGGTATCCTCAGAAAATTCCTAAGTACGCAATACGATTGACGCGCAAAATGGCAGTCAGATTCCTTCCGACTATGTTGCATACGTGATCCGCCCGTCGGTGTCGTCAAGTTACAACCCCACTGAATGGAGGGACTAACTATATTGGTAAGAAATCTGATCGTACCGATCGAGGCAACCACGACCCCTTTCTTAGTCAGCGTATGAAAGAAGTCAACGAAACCATTTTGACTCCATCGCCACGACATTCTTTGTTAGCGGTGAGGGTATGGCCCTCACCCCGACCTGTAAGCTCCCATAATCCTGACGTGTTGTGGCTAAGACAAAGCATCTTTCTATGGGTTATACATATGAAGAGAAGAGAGCCGGGGGGGGGGGCTCGAGTACTACTCTAAAAAATGCCAACAAGTCAAGGGAGAACAGATCATCCGCTTCGGGAAAAAACTCTATCATGAGATAAGAGAGCTATTTCTAACTTTTTTCCCCTCTAAGGAGGAGTAGGTCAAAACTTTATCATGAATAAAACATGCTGCGACGTTTCTTTCATTTGGTACTTAAGTTCCATCTGAATTATGATTGACTCTGGTTTACTCCTTTATCTCTTTGATTGATTTGCTTAAAAAGACTTTAACATCTTTTGAGTCAAACATAGTCGCCCGCCCAAAATGCCAATGTTCTTTATTAGAATACTCTTTTGGTTGAATTGATTTTTTTTTTGTATGCTGCATTTGTTCTTAGTCAACTGAGACCTTATTTAGGTAGGGGTGGATGTAGCCTTACAGCTACGAGTTCATATGGACCCATAACTTTTCACACAGAGTATATATAAAAACCTATTAAACCCTAAATTTTAATAGTATAAAGAGATAAATACCGAAAATCCTAAAAGTTGCTTTCATTACATTTAAATTTTGGATCCGCCTCTATGTTTAAGGGTTTTCAAAAATTATCTACTATATTTTATCCACTTGTTCCTAGGAACAGCACCCGACAACAATGTTGCATCTCACTGTCACTTCTACTACATAGCTTCTTTATTACTATCTTTGCAATGACTAGTGAGGACGATATCATGTATTCTCTGTTTCATTTTCTCCTCGCAATAGTGCAGGATCATAGTTCCTCCGGAGTTGGGATACCCTGATAATGACTACAACAAGAAAGGTCCAAGACCAACGACATTTTCGGTAATCTCAATTCCTTATAAAGCTGTGTTCTACTTCTATAGCACACACATCCGTTCTCTTAAAAAGTTCCATTTTTATATTTTACAGGGACAAAGAGCTTTAGATTTTGTGCTGAGGAACCAAGGATTAATTGATAAGACTCTCCTGTTTGATATTGAGCTCCTCAAAATCGTACCAAAATGAAGTTGCTTGTTCATCTTTTACTACGATGCCCTGTTTAGCTGCATCCGCAAGTTTAACTTTCACTTGGACAAAAGGAATATCAGCCTAATGAACGACTGATTGGCCCCTTATAGAGACTTAACTGTCTTGTTTGAACGCATTAAAATGTCTATAGATTCATTTTGAAAATCAATGTAAACAATGATGGGTCTGGTACTGTTGATGTAACGACATCTCTTATGTTCATAAATTTGACTATTTATTATGAAAGTGATATTTCAGGACAGCATTTTCATTGGTTTGTGAACAGTCAACAGAGAGCTTTCGGCGCTTGACCATTAGTTTGCCTTTGATACCAACAACCATGGCATTCCAGTCAATTTTCTGGGAAGGGAGAGATCAAGTCCAACCATGGCTCCATATTGCTTTTATCTGCAGATAAGCAAATGGTTCCCGTAAGAACTAGGTTACATATTTATGGCTGATGTGCGAGCAAACTGAAAATAGCATGTGCTAGCTAGTTTTCGGGTTGATAATCGAAAAATAGTCAGCATTTGCAAAGTTATTGAAAAATAGCTATTTTAGCCGAAAAACGAAAAGTTCCACCATAATATGCCGGATTATGGAGCTCTTGCGTATAAACTTCCGGTATATTATGTTGGAACTGCAACACATTCTGCTGGAATTTCATATAAAAGAAATTGAACTTCACCATATTATGCTGAAATTTTTTGGAATTTAGCAGCAAGCATTTGGGTGGGAAGGCAGCTGAATTTGCTGACAGTAATGTCCTCTCCTATATATCTACATTTGATTTTATTTCCATTTTTTCATATTATTAGAGGCAAAAGCAAGATTTAAACTCGATAGCTTTAACCTTTAAGATTCTTAGGATCGAATTAATTATACGTAGAATTTATAGTCGTGTGATCAAAAGGCCACGAGTTCAAGCTTTAAAAACAACCTCTTACAAAAATACAAGCTAAGGAAGCATAAAGTAAAATAGACTCAATGTGATCAGACCCTTCCCAGATCCCTCTTATAGAGGGAGCTAAGTGTAATGAACCCCTTTTTTCACACACACGCATGATGCACCCACACCCACATATCATATCATATCATATTATACTAAAAGCAAGAAGCTCCTATCTTCAAAGTTGAATTACGATAACATTCTTAAAAAAATGCGTGACCATTTTATCCTTGAGTCAAAAAATGACTTTCCAATAAATGGCAATTTTTTGGGGCGTTTGCATCTATACCCATTTTTTGTGCCACATTTTAACTTGTGTCCGCTTTGCAAAAAAAATTGCAAACGTACCCATTTTTTTCACATAACTTCAGCCCACGGGGTTGAAGTTTTTCTTTTGTACTAGAAAACTTCAGGTGAAATTTTTGTCTTTGTAACCGAAAAACTTAAGTAGTTTTCCGGCTTAAGTTTTCCAGTTATAAAATAAAAACTTAAGCAGTTTCCAGCTTAAGTTTTCCAGTTATAAAATAAAAACTTAAGCAGTTTTCAGCTTAAGTTTTCCAGTTATAAAATAAAAACTTAAGCAGTTTCCAGCTTAAATTTTTATTTTATAACCGGAGAACTTAAGCTCTAGAGCTAAAGTTTTCCTGTTATAAAACAAAAACTTCAGCTCTTTCTAGTTATAAAATAAAATTTCAGCTTTAGAGATGAAGTTTTAAAGTTATAAAATAAAAACTTCAGCTCTAGAGCTGAAATTTTTCAGTTATAAAATAGAAACTTCAGCTCTAGAGCTGAATTTCTGGGTTACTAAACAAAAACTTTAGCTCTAGTTTTTGTTTAGTTAAATAAAAAATTCAGCTCTAGTTATAAAATAAAAAATTCAGCTCTAGAGTTGAAGTTTTTATTTAGTAACCCGAAAACTTTAGTTCTAGAGCTGAAATTTCTCAGTTATAAAGGGAAGCTGAAGTTTTTTATAAAGTGGTACGGATACAAACAAAAAGACAAAGCGGCTATAGGTTAAAGAGGGGCGCCCTAATAGGGCGCCCGTACAATTTTTACAATTTTTTTCTTTTTAGATGCGTTTGCTTTTCCATTTAAAATAGACTTTAAAGAGTAATCATTGCTGCAATTTAGAGTTATCTGATCTTTCATATTCCTCGTTGCAATTCAAAACCGATGCAATTAGTATTCACTACTAATGGTTCTTAAAAACTGTCATTTATGAGAAATATCAAAGGATGGAGAAAGTGTATTTAAAAATGTCAACCTTCACGGTCATATCAATTGACTTGTGTATTATTCTGCAACACAATACAACAGCAACAACAACCTACTATATTCCCACAAAATGGGGTCTAGAGAGGGTAATATGTAGACATGCCTTACCCCTACCCGAAAGGGCAGAGAGGCTATTTCCAATCGACCCTCAGCGCAGGGAAGAGAAGGAAAACAAAAACAAAAACACAAACAGCATTAGTTACTCCATCAGAAATCGCATAAATAATTATCTGAACATAAGAGTCATAAGTACCATAAATAAACTGGCATGCAATAATATTAAAACAGTAACTACCAGAAATGACTACCATAAGAGGACACAAAACAGTACACGAATCATCTATGGATAGCCCTACCACGCCTCACCCAACCCCGGGAGAGGAGTACGAAAAATCTAGAAGCCCCTATCCTACAACCCTGATACTAGACCTCCAGACTTTCCTATCAAGGGTCATATCCTCCGAAATCTGCATCCCGGACATGTCCTGCCTAATTAACTCTCCCCAGTGTCTCTTAGGCCTCCCTTTGCCTCGCCTCACACCAACCACCGCTAGCCGCTCACAACTCCTCACCGAGGCATCGGGGCTTCTCCTCCGCACATGCTCGAACCACCGGAGCCTCGCCTCTCACATCTTCTCATCCATTGGGGCCACCCCCACCTTCTCCCGAATAACTTCATTCCTAATCTTATCTAACCTGGTGAGCCCGCACATCCACCTAAGCATCCTCATCTCCGCAACCTTCATCCTCTGAACATGAGATTTCTTCACCGGCCAACACTCCGTCCCATACAACATGACATGTCTAACTACAACTCTATAAAACTTCCCCTTGAGTTTCTGTGGCTCTTTCTTGTCTCACAAGACTCCTGATGCAAGCCTCCACTTCGACCACCCCGCCCCTATACGGTGAGTGACATCCCCGTCTATCTCTCCGTCCCTCTGAATCACTGATCCAAGATATCTTAAACTATCCCTCTTGGCTATGGCCTGAGATCCAATCTTCACGTTCCCTCCCACGTCGCTCGACTCGACGCTAAACTTGCACTCTAGGTATTTTGTCTTAGACTTGATTAGTTTGAAACCCTTAGACTCGAGAGTCTATCTCCATACCTCTAGCCTCTCGTTAACACCGACCCTCGTCTTGTCTACCAAGACTATGTCATCAGCAAATAGCATACACCAAGGCACATCCCCTTGAATATGACGCGTTAAAGCATCCATCACTAAGGCAAACAAGAGAGGACTAAGCGCAGATCCTTGATGGAGTCCCATAACCACCGGGAAATGGTCTGAGTCACCACCCACTGTCCTGACCCTAGACTTAGCTCCATCGTACATGTCCTTGATTACTCTGATGTAGGCTTCCGGCACGCTCTTAGCCTCCAGGCACCTCCATAGCACCTCCATAGGGACCTTGTCATATGCCTTCTCAAAGTCGACAAACACCATGTGCAGGTCCTTCTTCTTATCCCTGAACTGTTCCACCAATCTCCTGACAATGTGGATAGCTTCTATAGTGGAGCGACCCGACATGAAACTGAGCTGGTTCACATAAATAGATGTCGACTCTCTCACCCTAGCCTTGATCACCCGCTCCCAGACCTTCATGATATGACTTATTAATTTGATGCCCCTATAGTTGTTGCAACACTGGATATCCCCTTGTTCTTGTACAAGGTCACCACTGTACTCCACCTCCACTCCTCCGGCATCCTTTTGGTCCTGAAGATTGCATTGAACAACCTGGTGATCCACTCCACTCCTGGCTTACCCATGCATTTCAAGAACTCCACCGGGATTTCGTCTGGCCCAGTCGCTCGACCCCTACTCATCCTACACAAAGCCCCTACGACCTCCTCCACCCTAATGCGTCTGCAGTACCCTAGGTCTCTATAACGCTCTGAATGTCCCAACTCCCCTAGCTCTATGCTTTGATCCCCCTCCTCATTGAGAAGGTCTCGAAAGTATGCCTGCCATCTCTGTTTGACTTGAGACTCCCCCATCGGGACTCTACCATCCTCATCCTTGATGCACCTAACTTGGTCTAGATCTCGCGCCTTCCTTTCCCTTACTTTGGCTAACCAGGATAACTTTTTGTCCCCGCCTTTCTCCCCTAATTCCTCGTACATGCGACCAAACACCATGTTTTTAGCTTCTGTGACTGCCAGCTTCGCTTCCTTCCTCGCCACCTTATAGATCTCTCTGTTTACCCGCCTTTCTTCCTCGTTTGTGCTCCCTGCCAACTCCGCAAAAGCTACTTTCTTCACCTCCACTTTTCCTCGTACTACATCGTTCCACCACCGGTCACCCTGATGTTTGCCTAAATAGCCTTTGGCTACCCCAAGCACATCCCACGCTGCCTCCCTAACCAGATTCGCCGTCTCTGACCACATTGCGTCTGCTACCCAGAACTTCTCCAAGCTACACCATCAACTAACCTCATCTCGAACTCCTGGGCTTTCTCCTTAGTCAAAGCACCCCATCTAATTCGTGGTTGGCCCCGAGCACCCCTCTGCTTCTTATTCACCCAAAGTCTGACATCCATCACTAGGAGTCTATGAAGAGTTGAAAGGGACTCTCTCGGAATAACCTTGCAGTCCCTGCACAGACCTCTATCGCTACTTCTGATAAGGAGGTGGTCAATCTGAGTCCTCGCTGCCAAACTCTTGAAGGTGACCAAATGCTCCTCCCTCTTCTGAAATGTCGAGTTTGCAATCAGAAGCTCGGAAGCCCTAGCAAAATCTAATAGCGTAGTGCCTCCTCCGTTCCTAACCCCAAGGCCAAAGCCACCGTGCACCTCACCATAGCCACCAGCATCAGCCCCAACATGACCATTGAAGTCCCCTCCAATGACCAACTTCTCAGATTGGGGAATACTACTCACCAACTCGTCCAAGTCATCCCAAAAATGCCTCTTGACCTCCTCATCTAAGCCCGCATGTGGTGCATAAGCGCTGATGACGTTAAGGAATCAACCCCCGATAACTAACTTAATAGACATTAACCTATCGTTCACTCGCCTAACCTCCACCACGGACTCCCTAAGATCCTTATCCACCAGGATTCCCACTCCATTCTTACCCCTCACGGCCCCAGAATACCGCAACTTAAACCCGTCTACATCCCACTCCTTCGTCTCTTTCCACCTAGTCTCCTCAACACAGTCTATGTTGACCCTCCTCTTCTGAAGAATCTTCATCAACTCAATGGACTTACCCATCAGAGTGCCTATGTTCCACGACCCGATCCTTAATCTATGAGCATCCGCTACCCTTTTCCCACCCTTACCTCCCGCCGTACCCGCAGAACCGCTCCCTGCCCCCTACTCACCCCCGCCACCGCTCCCACCCCCCGAGGATATGAACTTTTACTAACATCCCCCGCCGCGGCCACTATCTCTCCAATCGACTATGGAGAATAGTGACGTACACATGCACAAAAGCGGAAACGAAAAAGATGCAAACTAGATAACAACAGAGTAAACCTCACATGGAATGCTAGCGAGAATATGTAAAATGTGTACAGAGTAAACTAGAGAACATGAGGTAGCAACTCCCGGTGGAAAAACCTGTAAGTAGGCTTTCATGCGCCCGAGGTCAACTGCTGCCAACTCTTGCACGTCCCGGCTGGTGTTGCTTAGCTTTTCACTCCCAAACGCTGCAAACTCGCCTTGTCGCCTGGGGCAAGATTCTTGAAATTTATCGGGACGGGGTAGTTCTGCTGCGTTCCGCCGAAAATCTGGACGGAAAGTGTTGCAGCTTGCCGGAAGTACTATAGCTCGCCGGAAGTACTGTAGCACCCCGGTAGTTCTCGGCGGGAAATAAGGTACCTGTCCAAGAAAACAGAACACCCGTACACACACAAAAAGCAGAAGAGAGAATAGAAGAAAAGAAAGCAAGAGAGCGAGGAAAAAGAAAACAGAGCAGGGGTCGCCGGAAAATACAGAACGCGCCAGAAAATACGACCTGAACCCAGCAACGATAATGCTAGAAGCTAACTAAAGAGAAGGTAAAAGAGAAAAAAGAGAGAGAAAGAGAAAAAGAGGAAGAGGGAGGGAACTTACATGATTCCTGCACCAGCGACAGCAGTAGCGGCGGATAGCAAGGCGCCTAAGTGGTGCTACTGTATTGCCATCCCAGAGGAGGGGGGTAGGGGTGGGGTAATGTGGGAAGGGAGAGGAGGGGAGGGGAGCGTAGCAATAAGATGTTAGGGTGAAAAGAAGAGAGAGAGAGACGTTAATTGCTTGTCAAAATCTCTACCATAAGCAGACAATAAGGATAAAAACTCATGGGAAAGGCTTCTAATATTTTCTCTACAATCATTACGAAGAAGATGATAAAGGAAGTTGATGCACAACATGGTAGGTTTTCTGCATATGGTTGTTTTGACATTTATGTAATGTTAGAATTACTCAATGTACTCATCTTCTGTAACGACCCGGCCGGTCATTTTTGAAATTTATGCCCTGATCCAGAAATTTAACTATTCCCCTAAGTTCATTTCTGCTATTGTGGTTTGCTGAGAGGTTCGGTTCAAGCATTTGGAGTGTGTTGGGACACTTAGTCCCTAAATGAGAGCCTTATAGTTGAAAAATGGCCCGTATTCGGAACAGTGTTAAGACGACCTCGAAATGGAAATCCGATGGTTCCATTAGCTCTGTTAGGTAATTTTGGGGTTGGGAGCGCGTTCGGAATGTATTTTGGAGGTCTGTAGCTCAATTAGGCTTGAAATGCCGAAGTTTGAAATTTTTGAAAATCCGATCGATAGGTGAGATTTTAATCCGGGCATCGAAATGGAATTCCGATGGTTGCAGTAGCTTCGTTAGATGATTTTGGATATGTCTGCAAATTTTTAGGTCATTCGGACGTTGTTTGGTCGGGTTTTTGATAGCATGTAGGTTTCAGAAGTTTTGGATGAAACTTAGGCTTGAATTCAATTTGATTTGGTGATTTCCTTGTTTAAGGGTGTGTTTTTTTATGATTGGAACAAGTTCGTATCATGTTTTGGAGTGGTTGGTGGTTTTTGTTGGGGGTCCCAGGGGCCTCGGGGTGAATCCGGGGGTCCAAACAGACCATTTCCTACCAAATGCACAGCTGTTTCTGCCGCAATAAAATTGCAGACAATTTGTTCTTCACGATCGCGAAGAGTATCATGCGATCGCGTAAGGCAGCGTTTGGGTGCATCGCGGTCGTGAGGTAATGTCTACGATCGTGTAGGCCAAGGTTTGAATGTAATGCGATCGCGGTTGGGTTCACGTGATCGCGTAAGGTCAAGTCCGGATGCAGTGCGATCGCGGGGCCGATGTTGCGATAGTGTAGAGGTGTTAAGCTGGTCAATACGATCGTGGGCCAAAGGCTGTGATCGTGTAAAAGGAAAATCAGGCCCGAGAAATTTGTGCTCTGCGATCGCGTGCCAATGGCTACGATCGCGTAGGGTATCCAGGCCTGGCAGTGAGTTTAAGTTCGGAACATATCACCCACGACCCATTTACTCAAAACCCCCATTGTTGAGTTCTTAGAGAGCAAAGTGATGGGAAATTGCAGGGATTTCACCGGGTAATCATCGGAGATAAGTTTTATGGCACAAGTAAATGATTTTATCTTAGAATCTTCAATTATTTCACTATAAATAGGAGAATTAATGAGAGGTTTTTGCCCTAAGCTTGGGTTATGGTAAAACGTCAATTTGAATGGGCAAACGGAGTCCGATTTGGGTAAATTTTATATGCATAGACTCGTGGTGAGATAAGCAACTCGAAAATGTAACTTTCTCGTAATTTTTCAAGAAGCGTACCGAAAGTCGGGTTTTGGCAACTTTGTAGTTTCTGGTGTAATTCAAATTGTTTCGATTGGGTAATGCCCAATTGGCCTATTTTGATGTATTTCTATTGATTTTGATCAGATTCTACACCTGTGGAGGCCGATACTCGTGCAAGAGAGTTGTCTCCTAGCGGTTTCATACCGGAATCGAGGTAAGTGGCTTGTCTAACCTCGTGTGAGGGAACCTTCTCCCCTAAGATATTATGTGTTAATTTAAATGCCTTGTACGCGAGGTGACAAGCGTGTACATGCACATATTGTTGGTAACCACCTTACTTGAACTATTCAAATAGTAATATTTCTGTTACTTAGCTGATTAAATTGTAACATTTACCTAATATTCGTTAGAAAAGCATGGTTAGATAGGATTATCTGTCTAAGTGCCTATTTGTCTTACTTGAACTTCTTGAAATTTGTTGATACTGGTTTTGGTGTAATTGTAGTTATGTATTTCATATTTCTCTGTGCTTTCCTTTTTATTGTTTGTGTTGGTGGACTGCGGGTTCAATTTCCGGAGATTCAAGAGCTGCGGGTTCGATTTCTGGAGACCCAGAGTTGTAGTGTTTGTGGACTGCGGGTTCGATTCTCGGAGATCCAAGGGCTGCGGGTTCGATTCCCGGAGTTTATTGAGATATTGAGATATGGACTGCGGGTTCAATTCCCAGAGATTTTGAGCTATTGAGGCACGGACTGCGGGTTCGATTCCCGGAGATCCTGAGATATTGAGGTACGGACTGCGGGTTCAATTTCCGGAGATCCTAGGGCTGCGGGTTCGATTCCCGGAGACCCAGAGACACTGATATAGGGATTGCGGGTTCAATTCCCGGAGATCCTGAGTTATTGGATATAGAGAGGGGCTGCGGGTTCGATTCCCGTAGATCCTAGACTTGCTGAATTGAGTTTATGTTGTGATGGTTACTTGTTGTAGCTTAAATTGTAGACAGTTGCAGTAATTACTTTATTGTTGTTATTTTTCAGACTCATTCTTATTTAAACTGCTTATTATTGTTATTACCATTATGTTATTGTCTCTCGGTAAGGCCCTGACCTTCCTCGTCACTACTCCATCGAGGTTAGGCTTGGCACTTACTAAGTACCACCGTGGTGTACTCATACTACTTTTCTGCACACTTTTATTGTGCAGATCCAGGTACATCAGGTCAGGCACATTTCAGGTGATGTAGCAGTACTTCAGGAGACTTGAGGTACGATCTGCCACGTCCGCGGATCCAGACAGTCTCCTTCTATTCTCATTAGTGATAGCAGTTATTTTCCCTTATTCTCATTATTTAGACATTCTTGATGTATAGAGCCATAGTTGTACTCTTCTCTTAGTCTGTGTTACCCGTGGGTTTCCGGGTCTTGGTAGTATGTTGCCTAGTGGTATTTGGCGAAGTGTATGTGCTGAGCGACACTTATTACATTTCATTTATATTATTCCGATGTTATTTTATCTTTTTATTCATGAAAATTGTATATTCCGCATCGTGTTAGGCTTACCTAGTCATGAAGACTGGGTGCCATCATGACAGGTTCACGATTGGCGAACTAGGGTCGTGACAAGTTGGTATCACAACTCTAGGTTCATAGGTGTCACGGGACACAGACCGGTTACTCAGAGTCTCGCTGATCGATACGGAGACGTCTGTATTTATCTACGAGAGGCTACGTAACTGTTTAGGAAACTCTTCATTTCTTTTGGATTCCTTGTCGTGCGATATTTTGGCACCAAATCTAAACTTTTGCTTTCTATTCTCTCACAGATGGTAAGGACACGTGCTACTCATGAGGATCAGACACACGCGCCCCTGCTGCCGCCAGAGGCCGGGGCCGTGGTAGAGGACGGGGATATGCCCGAGGTGCAGCCACAGCACCCACGCGCGTTGCCGCTGATGCACCACCGGTGGATCAAATTGGAGCGCAGGCACCTGGTACACTGACTACAGCTGCTACTACTCCAGCACTCCAGGAGACCCTGACCCAGTTCATGAGCATATATACTACTTTAGCTCAGGCAGGATTACTTCCTCTCACTACATCTACATCTCAGGTCGGGGGAGGGGTCCAGACTCCCGCAGCCACTACACCTGAGCAGCGAGTGCCCGTGGGACAGGTTTTAGAGATTATTTCTATGCCTCCTGCCGCCCCAGTACAGCCCGGAGGTAGGACAGCTGCCTCCGAGGACGAGTAGCGTAGATTAGAGAGGTTTAAGAAATATGATCCTCCAGTGTTTAGTGGTTTGTCTATAGATGATGCATTGGGTTTCCTGGAGGAGTGTCATCGTATCCTTCGTACTATGGGGATAGTGGAGACCAGCGGGGTTTCCTTCACTGCTTTTCAGCTTTGCGGGGCCGCTTATGATTGGTGGCGCACGTATGAGTTGGATAGTCCAGATGAGTCTGCTTCATTGACCTGGACACAGTTTTCTCATATGTTTTTGAGGGAGTTTGTTCCCTAGAGCCATAGGGATTCTTGGCGATCAGAGTTTGAGCGGTTGCGTCAAGGATCCATGACAGTATCAGAGTATGCTATTAGTTTCACCCATCTTGCCAGGCACCCACCGGCCTTGATAGCCACGGTCCAGGAGAGAGTGCGAAGATTTATTGAGGGCCTTATTCCGCCGATCTGGTCCAAGCATGGCTAGGGAATTAAAGACAGATATACCGTATCAGCAGGCGGTGAGCATTGCCGGGAGGATCGAGAGTATGCTCCCTAGAGAGCGAGGAGAGATGGAGGCCAAAAGGTCTCGTGAGTCAGGCCATTTCTCTGGTGCCCGCACTTCAATAGCCGGTCATTTTGGTAGGGGTTATTCCGGTCGTCTAGTTCATTCAGCATTGCCAACAGCCGATAGTACTCCAGCTCTTCCAGCACCTCAAGAGCCTTATGATGCTCCCCCAGTTTCTAGTGCACCTCCCGCGTGGGGTACCTCCAAGGGTCAGACTAGTGGGGGTGAGGCCGGTCAGTCGCATCAACCGCGTCCTCCCAGAGCTTATTTTGAGTGCGGGGATACTCGTCATCTAGTTAGGGAGTGCCCCAGGCGTAGGAGAGGAGCACCTCCTCAGACTTTGTAGCCTCAGCGTGGTTCACAGGGCCAGCAGGCCATCATTCTAGTCCCACTGCCACTCCACCTGCCCAGCCAGCCAGGGGCGGGATCAGGGTGCCAGAGGCCGCCCTCGAGAGAGGGCTCAGGCCAGATTTTATGCTATTCTTGATCGTGCTGCAGCTTTTGCCTCTGATTCTATTATCACATGTATTATTTTGGTTAGTTACAGAGAGGCATCAGTTCTATTCGATCCTGGTTCCACTTTTTCATATGTGTCCTCTTATTTTGCTTCACATCTGGGTGTACCTCGGGATTCTTTGAGTGCCCCTATTTATGTTTCTACTCCGGTGGGAGATTCTTTGGTTGTGGACCATATGTATCGGTCGTGTTTGGTCACTATTTATGGTTATGAGACCAGATTTGATCTTTTATTGCTCGGGATGGTCGATTTTCATATTATTCTGGGCATGGACTGGTTATCGCCCCATTATGCTATTCTTGATTGTCACACCAAGACCGTGACGCTGGCTATGCCAGGCATTCCACATGTTGAGTGAAGTGGCACTCTAGATCACACCCCCAGCCGTGTTATTTCCTTTCTCAAAGCTCAGCGTATGGTTGAGAAGGGGTGTGCTGCTTATCTAAGTTATGTGCGGGATGTTAGTATTGACACTCCTTCTATTGATTCCGTTCCAGTGGTACGTGATTTATCTAATGTATTTCCAGCTGATCTCCCGGGTATTCCGCCCGACACAAATATTGATTTTGGTATTGATTTATTGCTGGGCACTCAGACCATTTCTATTCCTCCGTACTGTATGGCTCCTCCTGAGTTGAAGGAGCTGAAGGATAAGTTATAGGAGTTATTAGGTAAGGGTTTCATTCGACCCAGTGTTTTGCCTTGGGGTGCTCCTATTTTGTTTGTGAAGAAAAAGGACGGTTCTATGTGTATGTGTATTGACTATCGTTAGTTGAACAAAGTTACAGTGAAGAACCGGTATCCTTTGCCACGTATTGATGATTTATTTGACCAGCTACAGGGCACACAGGTGTTCTCCAAGATTGATTTGCGCTCTGGTTATCATCAGCTGAAGATTCGGGAGCCAGATATCCCGAGGACTGCCTTCAGGACTCGGTATGGTCACTACGAGTTCCTCGTGATGTCTTTCGGGCTGACTAATGCCCCAACAACTTTTATGCATTTGATGCATGGTGTGTTCAGGCCATATCTGGACTCGTTCATGATTGTTTTCATTGATGATATTTTGGTATATTCCCAGAGTTGGGAAGAGCACGAACATCATCTGAGGATAGTGCTTCAGACTTAGAGGGAGAAGCAATTATATGCAAAGTTCTCTAAATGTAAAATTTGGCTGAGTTTAGTGGCATTTCTAGGCCACGTGGTGTCGAGCGATGGTATTCGAGTGGATCCGGGAAGGCGGAGGCCGTGCAGAGTTGGCCCAGACCCTCCTCAGCTACTGAGATTCGCAGTTTTCTTGGCTTGGCGGGTTATTACCGTCGCTTCGTAGAGGGTTTCTCTTCGATCGCAGCACTTATGACCAAATTGACCCAAAAGGGTGCCCCTTTCCAGTGGACAAAGGAGTGTGAGGCAAGCTTTCAAAAGCTCAAGACAGCTTTGACTTCGGCCCCTATCTTGATGTTGCCTACAGGTTCGGGGTCCTATACAGTATATTATGGTGCCTCACGAGTTGGACTCAGTGCAGTATTGATGCAGGACGATAGGGTGATTGCCTACGCGTCGAGACAGCTGAAAGTGCATGAGAAAAATTACCCTGTTCATGATTTGGAGCTAGCTGCCATTGTTCACGCCTTGAAGAATTGGCGTCATTACTTGTATGGGGTTCCTTGTGAGATCTACACCGATCATCGGAGCTTGCAGCACTTACTTAAGCAGAAGGACCTGAACATGCATCAGAGGAGATGGTTGGAGCTGTTGAAGGACTATGATATTACTATTCTCTATCATTTAGGCAAGGCAAACGTAGTTGCCGATGCCTTGAGTCGTCAGGCGGAGAGTTTGGGGAGTCTAGCATATCTACCAGCTTCGGAGAGGCCTATGGCAATGGATGTTCAGGCTTTGGCCAGACAGTTTGTTAGACTGGATCTTTCGGAGCCCAGCCGAGTTCTAGCCTGTATGGTTTCTCGGTCTTCTCTATTTGATCGCATCGGGGAGCGTCAGTTCGACAACCCTCATTTGCTTGTCCTCCAGGATACAGTTTGGCATGGTGATGCTCGAGATGTTACCATCGGGGATGATGGAGTTATGAGGATGCAGAGGCGTATTTGTGTGCGAATGTAGATAATCTTCGAGAGCCGATTCTAGCAGAGGCCCATAGCTCGCAGTATTCCATCCATCCGGGTTCCGCGAAGATATACCAGGACTTGAGGTAGCAATACTGGTGGAGGCGGATGAAGAGGGATATAGTTGACTATGTTTCTAGGTGCCTCAACTGCTAGCAGGTGAAGTATGAGCATCAGCGTCTGGGTGGGTTAATGCAGTAGATTGAGATTACAGAGTGGAAATGAGAGCGCATCACCATGGACTTTGCATCTGGGCTTCCATGAACTGTGAGTAAGTTTGATTCCATTTGGGTCATTGTGGATCGACTGATCAAGTCCGCCCATTTCATACCGGTGAGCACTACTTACTTATCGGAGCGACTGGCGGAGATCTACATTAGGGAGATAGTCCGGCTGCATGGTATTCTAGTTTCCATCATTTCAGATAGAGGCACTCAGTTCACTTCACGGTTCTGGAGATCCGTGCAGCAGGAGTTAAGCACTCAGGTGGAGCTGAGCACAGCATTTCACCCCAGACCGATGGCCAGTCCGAGTGCACTATTCAGATTCTAGAGGATATGCGCCGTGTGTGCGTGATTGAGTTTAGAGGTTCTTGGGATCATTTCTTGCCACTAGCGGAGTTTGCCTATAACAATAGTTATCAGTCCAGTATTCAGATGGCACCGTATGAGGCCCTATATGGTAGGAGGTGCAGGTCTCCCGTGGGTTGTTTCGAGCCGGGCGAGGCCAGGCTGCTAGGTACTGAGATGTTCCAGGATGCAATGGACAAGGTCAAGGTGATTCAGGATAGACTTCATGCAGCCCAGTCTAGACAGAAGAGTTATGCGGACTAAAAGGTCCGCGATGTGGCTTTTATAGTTGGCGAGTGGGTTCTGCTTCGGGTATCGCCTATGAAGGGCGTCATAAGGTTTGGGAAGAATGGGAAGTTGAGTCCTAGATTCATTGGCCCTTTTGAGATTTTGAGGCGTGTTGGGGAGGTTTCTTATGAGTTGGCCTTACCTCCCAGCTTAGCCGGAGTCCATCCCGTATTTCATGTGTCTATGCTCCGAAGATACCATGGTGACTCGTCGCATGTGTTGGATTTAACTTCAGTTCAGCTAGACGCGGATCTGTCTTATGTTGAGGAGCTAGTGGCCATTCTGGACAGGCAAATCAGGAAGCTAAGGTTAAAGAACATCGCTTCAGTCTAGGTCCAGTGGCGGGGTCAGCCGGCCGGGGAGGCGACATGGGAGACCGAGCAGGATATGCGCAACCAGTACCCTCATCTCTTCACCACTCCAGGTATGTTCTCTATGCTCGTTCGAGGACGGACGAATCTTTTAAGTGTGGGAAGATGTAACGACCCGACCGGTCATTTTTGAAATTTACGCCCCGATCCCCAATTTAACTGTTCCCCTAAGTTCATTTCTGCTATTGTGGTTTGCTGGGAGGTTCGGTTCTAGAATTTGGAGTGTTTTGGGACACTTCGTCCCTAAATGATAGCCTTATAGTTGAAAGATGGCCCGTATCCGAAACAGTATTAAGATGACCTCGGAATGGAAATCTGATGGTTCCATTAGCTCCGTTAGGTGATTTCGGGGTTGGGAGCGCGTTCAGAATGTATTTTGGATGTCTGTAGCTCAATTATGCTTGAAATGCCGAAGTTTGAAATTTTTGAAAATCCGATCGATGGGTGAGATTTTAATTCGGGTGTCGGAATGGAATTTCGATGGTTGCAGTAAATTCGTTAGGTGATTTTGGATATGTCAGCAAATTTTCAGGTCATTCGGACGTCGTTTGGTCGGGTTTTTGATAACATGTAGGTTTCGGAAGTTTTGGATGAAACTTAGGCTTGAATTCAATTTGATTTGGTGATTTCCGTGTTTAAGGGTGTGTTTTTATGATTGGAACAAGTTCGTATCATATTTTGGAGTAGGTTGGTGGTTTTCGTTGGGGTCCCGGGGGCCTCGGGGTGAATCTGGGTTCCAAACGGACCATTTCGTGCCAAATGCACAGCTATTTTTGCTGCAATAAAATTGCAGACAATTTGTTCTTCGCGATCACGAAGAGTATCATGCGATCGCGTAAGGCAGCGTTTGGGTGCATCGCGATCGCGAGGTAATGTCTGCGATCACGTAGGCCAAGGTTTGAATGCAATGCGATCGCGGTTGGGTTCACGCGATCGCGTAAGGTCAAGTCCGGACGCAGTGCGATCGCGGGGCCGATGTTGTGATCGCGTAGAGGTGTTAAGCTGTTCAAGGCGATCGCAGGCCAAAGGCTGCGATCGCGAAGAAGGAAAATCAGGCCCCAAAAATTTGTGCTCTGCGATCGCGTGCCAATGGCTGCGATCGCGTAGGGTATCTAGGCATGGCAGTGAGTTTAAGTTCAGAACATACCACCCGCGACCCATTTACTCAAAACCCCCAGTGTTGAGTTCTTAGAGAGCAAAGTGACGGAAAATTGCAGGGATTTCACCGGGTAATCATCGGAGGTAAGTTTTATGGCATAAGTACATGATTTTATCTTAGAATCTTCAATTATTTCACTATAAATGGGAGAATTAATGAGGGGGTTTTGCCCTAAGCCTCGGTTATGGTAAATCATCAATTTTAACGGGTAAACGGAGTCCGATTTTGATAAATTTTACATGCATAGACTCGTGTTGAGATAAGGAACCCGAAAATATAAATTTCGTAATTTTTCGAGAAGCGTACCAAAAGTTGGGTTTTGACAACTTTGTAGTTTTTGGTGTAATTCGAATTGTTTCGATTGGGTAATGCCTAATTGGCCTATTTTGATGTATTTCTATTGATGTTGATCAGATTCTACACCTGTGGAGGCCGATACTCGTGGCAAGAGAGTTGTCTCTTAACGGTTTCGTATCGGAATCAAGGTAAATAGCTTGTCTAACCTCGTGTGGGAGAACCTTCTCCCCTAGGATATCATGTGTTAATTTAAATGCCTTGTACGCGAGGTGACGTACGTGTACATGCGCAGATTATTGGAAACCACTTTACTTGAACTGTTCAAATCGTGATATTTCTGTTAATTAGCTGATTAAATTGTAACTTTTACTTGATATTCGTTAGAAAAGCATGGTTAGATAAGATTATATGTCTAAGTGCCTATTTGTCTAACTTGAACTTCTTGAAATTTGTTGATACTCGTTTTGGTGTAATTGTAGTTATGTATTTCATATTTCTGTGTGCTTTCCTTTTTCTTATATGTGTTGGTGGACTGCGGGTTCAATTCCCGGAGATCCAAGGGCTGCGGGTCCGATTTCTGGAGACCCGGTGTTGTAGTGTTTGTGGACTGCGGGTTCGATTCTCGGAGATCCAAGGGATGCGGGTTCGAGTCCCGGAGACCCGGAGTTTATTGAGATATTGAGATACGGACTGCGGGTTCAATTCCCGGAGATCCTGAGCTATTGAGACACGAACTGCGGTTCGATTCTCGGAGATCGTGATATATTGAGGTACGGACTGTTGGTTCACTTCCAGGAGATCCTAGGGCTACGGGTTCGATTCCCCAAGACCCAGAGACACTGATGTAGGGACTTCGGGTTCAATTCCCGGAGATCCTGAGTTGTTGGATAGAGAAAGGGACTGTGGGTTCAATTCCCGTAGATCCTGGACTTGCTGAATTGAGTTTATATTGTGATGGTTACTTGTTGTAGCTTAAATTGTAGACAGTTGCAGTAATTACTTTATTGTTGTTATTTCAGACTCATTCTTATTTAAACTGCTTATTATTGTTATTACCATTATGTTATTGTCTCTCGGTAGGGCCCTCTGACCTTCCTCGTCACTACTCCATCGAGGTTAGGCTTGGCACTTACTGAGTACCGTCGTGGTGTACTCATACTACTCTTCCGCACACTTTTGTTGTACAGATTCAGGTACATCCAATTAGGCTCATTTCAGGTGATCTAGCAGCACTTCAGGAGACTTGAGGTGCGATCTGCTACGTCCGCGGATTCGGAGAGTCTCCTTCTATTCTCTTTAGTGATAGTAGTTAGTTTCCCTTATTCTCGTTGTTTAGACATTCTTGATGTATAGAGCCACAGTTGTACTCTTCTCTTAGTCTGTGTTGCCCGTGGGTTTTTGGATCTTGGTAGTATGTTGCGTAGTGGTATTTGGCGAAGTGTATGTGCCGAGCGACACTTATTACATTTCATTTATATTATTCTGCTGTTATCTTATCTTTTTATTCATGAAATTATATATTTCGCACCGTGTTAGGCTTATCTAGTCGCGAAGACTGGGTGCCGTCATGACAGGTTCACGATTGGCGAACTAGGGTCGTGACATCTTCCTAAACAAAATTATTTGCATAATTAAAATTGATGAGACAAAAAAGAATTTATTTTTTGGTGTGTGAATCAATCAAATGTGACAAAAAAATAATTAATTTAGAGAATTGGAGTTAAAATTAAAAAGTAAAACGTGACAAAAGAAATAGTAGTTAATTTAGAGAATTGAAGTTGAGATTAAAAAGTAAATTCGTAAGAACCATGAAAAAAAAAGACTATACATAAAAAAATTTGATGTGAAGGTAAATATATTATTTAATTTAATGAAAAAAATATATCCAACTAACTCACTCAATCTTACGTTTACCAAATATTAATTATTAAATTTAATTTTTTTATTAATAATTATATAAATATAAATTATAGAGTATATATTAGTATAGTATAATAATATAGTAGCTCTTCTTAGTTTTAAGGCCTTAATTATTGGAAATTTTTAAGAAATTTTTACCTATCTATACCATATATGAAATCTTATTACCCTAAATGTGCATAGTTTGTTAATTACCAGCCCAGTCCACATTTTACCTACAAATTTCGTACCATTCAATTATTAGGCATTAAAAGAGCAGAATATTCCCTAAAAACGGGCTAAAATTAAGGAGAGAATCTTGGTGATAATTAATTCTACATTAAATTTATTTTTTAAAAAAGGAAAGGAGATTTCTCATCTATGTATTTTTCTCTAGAACTACAATTCAAATTCTCGAAATAAAAGAACGAACAATTCAAATTTTCGAGTTTCAACAACTCGAAGTTGAAAAAATGTGTTCTTTCATATATTTTCCACCATTTATAGCCATTAAAAAGCATGAAAGCTTTGAATTCAAGGGTTTTCAAAAATTATTATTTGTTTGGATTGGGTGTTGTTGAATAATTCGAAATATGTTTAGGAGTTTATATCTCAATTTTGAGGGATTTTGGTTAAGATTAAACTTGGTTTTGACTAAATGTCATATTCAAACTCGAAGAAGAAGAAGAAGAAAAAGATATGTTTCCAGAAATTGTAGATAAATTGTAGTTAAATTGTATAATTGTAGATATATTATAGATAAATTAGAGATGAATTGTAGATTGGGAAGACTAAAACTTCTACAAATCTTCTATAATTATGTCGAAAATGCCAATTATCCTACAATTGAAATGAGAATTTGGATATTAAAATTCAATGTATCTATTGTGTAGATATCTTGTAGATAAATTGTAGATAAATTGTATTCTAATTGTAGATGTATATTTTCTGTTTTCACAAATTCAAAATGACTAAAGTTTCTACAAAATCTTCTGCAAAAAATAGTCTACAATTTATCTACAATTTTTCTAATTTGACTACAATTTGACTATAAAATATCTACAAATTCTGGAAATATGTCTTCTTCTTCGAGTTTCAACCGGCCGTGTTAACGAGTAACCTTCAACCACTGCCTAGAAAAAAAGAGGTCAAAGAATTTCGAACTCTCTGTCATTATTATTTTCAGTGAAAATTTAAGTGGTTCGATCAAAGAATTTAATATTTTCTTGTGAATCTGAAAATATAATATTCTTCGACATTAGTGGGCAGTTGGGGATGATCAACGAGAGGAATTATAGGAGCATCGTGAGTTTTGTATGTGTTGTGAACAGTTGAGATGAACGAAATGAGAAAGTGGGTACAGTCCTATAATTATGCCTAAGATAAATGAACTCTTAATTATATTCCTAATTTGAATTATGATATATAAATGGTAATTTGGTATGGTTAAATGTAATAAATACAAATGTTAAACATTGAGGTTAATAAGTAAAAATTCCATTTTTTTAATTCCTATGCGCCTAAGACACGGGCTTCGCTTGCCCCCGCCTGCACCATCTCAGCTCAAAAATCCAGCAAGAACAACCTCCGAATTGCAGCTCGAAACAGCACCCCCACACCCCACTTCTGCCGTAGAAAACCGACCAAATAGCCACTCCAAAAATCCAGCTCTGTCGCAGCAGAACCTTCCTCAAAAACCAGTTGGAAGCTGCCCAAAAACTCACTAAAAACAGACCAGAAATCAACCCCAAACCAGTGCGAAAAACAGCTTGAAAGCACCATCCAAACCCAGTAGATATGAGTCCGTTCGAGGATGCCGATTTCGGTCCGGGTTTCTAGTCCGTAGCTTGCTTGAGGATTGCTGTTCTAGAGTTTCACTTTTCATTGTGCCCGCTCTAGAAATTTCAGCAGTAAAAGGTCCGTTCTTTCATTATCCTTATCCATGTGTCTCCTTGCTTGCACAAATGAATCGATCGGCATGACGTTCCAGTGTGTTTTTATAGATTTTTGGATCATTTTATCTGAGTTGTTTCCTTATTTCAACATTGATGAATATTAAGCCATATGGATTTTGGAGTAAACTCTTGTCTTAGCTATCAACAGTGTATTTGTTTAACCAAAATATAGAATTTCAATTAAAATTAGAAAATAAGAGAAAAATCGGGATACTGATAATTAAAAAACCGAAAAATATAATAGACTTTCTTTAAATAAAAATAAGCAATGAAGAAATTTGTATTCCAATATGATGTCAATGATTTTTCGTGTCCCTACAAATGATGAAACTCCGATCCTAGGTAAAAGAATGAAACCTAAGCTTTAATGAGATAATTATGAGTAATAAATGACATTGAATAAGCCGTTACACAATTTATGTGAACCCATTTGACTGGGCACGGAATTTAAGAAAAGAGAGAAGACTTTTGATCTTGTGGTGTAAAATGAGGCACCTTTATTTTGTGTGGCTATAAATCATTGCATAAAGTTAAATTGTTTCCAAATAAGGAAAGAGGTCATTCTTTTTGGCACGGACTAAAAAGGAAATAGGTTCACATAAATTGAAACGGAGGGAGTATTGAATAAGCCGTTACACAATCATTCTTATTAAATAATGATTTTCTAACATATCTGGTACTTAATACTGAATTTGGACTCCTTTTTGTCTTCATATCCATGTCTTTAATGCCTTTCAATCTGTTGGCTTTAAATGACTTGAATTGATACGAGTATCATGCCTAAACTCCTGCTCGTGCCTTTTTAACTTTCTCTTCCCATATTAATCATCATCTGTGTCTCTTTCCTCAATTGCTGTGCTTTGACCAATTTGAACAGTACACGTGTTATGCCACGTCACTTTTAATATAAATTCAACTTTTTTCCAATACAGATAGTCCCCCACTTCTCATTTATTTATCTATTAAATATTTGGGAAGTGGATCCTCAAAAAAGGGAATTTTTGTCTTAATTAATGCTATGTCAGCGTTGACGCTTCAATTGTCTCTTCTATTTAATGCACCATATACGTGTCACTTCCTCACTAGTTCTGCGATTCTGCAGCCTTTTTCTGAGACTCTTTTAAGTTCACTATTCACGAAGTGATGATTACCTTTATTATAGGCTTTTCATCATTATTCTTCTAAGTTATCGACGGTTGAGTTTATAAACTTATTCCCTTTTCCCTTTCTTCTTCACAAATTTCTTTCCAAACCTTCTTGTTCTTTACTCTAGTTCATTTTGTCTGTAATTCACTCTTTTTGTCTATAATCTGCTTGCCATGTCGTCTTCAAATCCTAACCCTAAAAGGGTTCCAATACTTGATAGTTTCCCCAACGCTCCTGCTAGATATAGAAGAGGCAGAGGAGGTGTCCTTCGTTCCACCATCCTTTCTAGTTCTAGTATATCCTCTAGAGGTTCCCTGTCTAACAAATCCTCTTCTAAAGGAAAAGAACCTTCTGAATCTCTTCAAGAGCCTTTAGTAGAAGAAATCGTACCGTCAGATTTACCTTCTGAACATGACAAAGAATCCCTTCGTGAACAAGTGATTAAATTAGAGAGGGCAGATAAATATCCTTCTTTAATTACTGGGATTCCATACCCTGGGACTTTATGTTCATAATGATGTCATGCTTGCCTTTGGCACTCCGGAGAAGCAAATCTTGATTGAACCTAATTCTATATTTTGGTTAAACAGTATTAGAATTCAGCAAATGGTTTTATATTTAAATTGATGGCGCAGGTGTGAGCACAAAAACTAAGGGGATTGGATTATCTAATAGTGTTGTATTTCTTTGTTTACGTTAGTTTTTTTGTTGATTTATTCTTCTGGTTGGTCCTGCTCAATAAAGTATGGATAGCTACTATTAATGGAATGCGGAGTTTTAATCGACTGTTGAAAAGAGCAATTGAGTCATTAATTTGGCTTGAACAAGCTAGTTAGTCCTTTGTTCTTTAATAACTGATTCGCCAATATAATTCCAAATAGAAAGAAATTTATAAGCGTTAGTTGCTTTAGGTGCGATTAATAAAATGATATTATCGTGATTATGGGTACGATTCCTGTGGCATAGTCATGATACGTAATCCCCAAGTTGAGTGTGCGTTTCACGTGACTCGACCATCATTTCAAATAATAATAAAAATATAAATATGTTGTAAATCGCGGATGCATTTCACGTGGCGCGATTTGCAACATGTACATAAATACCGAGTGCGCGACATCGCGACTTGTTCAAGAGATAATTTCATGAATACTAAAAAACGGGTAAGTATTTAATTAAAAGTTTAAATAGGTATTAAATCAGATAATTAGGCCAATTATTAATAGTTGGGTGACCATGCTAAAACCACGAAACTCGGGAGTGCTCACACCTTCTCCTGGGTTAATAGAATTCCTTATCCGGCCTTCTGTGTTCATCATCATCATACCCAGTATAATCCCACATGTGGAGTTTAAGAAGGGTAATGTGTACATAGACCTCACCCATACCCAGAGAGGTATAGAGGCTGTTTCCGATAGACCCTCGGTTCAAGAACGCGTGGAGAGGAAGAGAAGGGAGAAAATAAGAAATAGGGGAAGGAAAGAAACAACAAGGAGACAAATGATGATAAGACAAAGGGAGAAAGTAGTAGCATCAAATAGTATCAATCAGGGAGCAACAACTCTAGTGAAAGTCAAGAAAAAGTCGAGAAAAAAAGTAGCATGGAATAGTAACAAGCATGAAGCAACAATTTCTATTAGCAATTCACAAAAATAGTGGATTTGATCGCCAAGTACTAGATATAATAACAAACAAGAAAGGAAGTATCTTTCAACTAGCAAAAAAAAATATTATTAGTATTACTGGTAATCCTTGGAGAAACTCACAACTACCGGTCAATACACCACCTTAGTCACCAACCTTCACACCTTCCTATCGCTAGTCATGTCCTCGGTTAGGCAAAACACTGACATGTCTTGCCTAATCATCTCTCCCCAATACCTCCTTAGCCTACACCTGCCTAGCCCACCATAGTCTACCTCTCATGCCTCTTGACCGGAGCATCTATGTCTCTCCTCCTCACATGCCCAAACCATCACGACCTCGATGCCCGCAGCTTGTTTTCCATGGCTGCGACTCCCACCTTGTCCCTAACAACTTCCTTTCGATTCTTGTCTTTCCTGGTATGTCCACACATCCATCTCAACATCCTCATTTCAGCTACGCTCATCTTCTGTGCTACGCTCATCTTCTGGACATGGAACTTCTTGACGTGCCAACACTCAGCTCCATACAACATAGCCGGTCTAACCACCACACTGTAAAATTTGCCCTTAAGTCTAGGGGGCATATTCTTATCACATAAAACCCCCGAGACTAGCCTCCATCTCATCCATCCCGCTCCAAGGCGGCGAGTAACATCCTCGTCAATCTCCTTGTTGCCTTGGATTATAGACCCAAGATACTTGAAACTATCCTATTTGGCAATGACTTGAGTATCAATCTTTACTTCCATTTTTTCTTCATGCCTCTTATCACTTAACTTGCACTCAAAGTATTCAGTTTTTGACCTACTCAATTTGAAACCTTGGAGTCCAACGTCTATCTCCAAACTTCCAACCTAGCGTTAACACCCACACGCGTCTCGTCAATCAGTATGATGTCATCTGCAAATAACATACACAATGATACCATCCCTTGTATGTGTTGTGTCAGCACATCTAATGCTAGGGAAAAGAAAAATGGGCTAAGGGCTGATCCTTAATGCAACCCATCTCCGTAAGAAAATGTTCCGAGTCTCCTCTCACTGTCCTCATCCGAATCTTAGCATCTTCGTACATATTCTTAATCACCCTTCTGTAGCTACCGAGACTCCGCTAACCTCCAAACATCTCCATAGCACCTCCCTCGATACTTTATCATAAGCTTTCTCGAGGTCAATGGACATTGTGTGCAAATCTTTTTCCTCTCCCCTATACTACTCCCAATATATCTTAAATCAAGTCATGCATCCAAACAACTCTGTACTTGAACATCTGTAAAAATTACTCAATTTCAAATTTCTAATGTGTTAACAAAATGTGGATCTTCATTAAATGGTCGATACCTCGTTGTTGCAAGACACAATTGGGTTGAAGTGTATGCCAACACTAATGTCATTTGCAATATCAGTTATCTAATTGAGTGCGTATTGAATTGTTCTTTAGTACAAAATATATGAATATGAAGTTGTGAAAGAATGTGCGCAATTAAAGTAAATTCAAGAAACAATATAGCACCATTCTTGCCCCACCAAGGTGAACAAGCAATGAAGCTGTGATCCTTGTTTAATTTTAGATTCTGCATAGTAGCAAGACGTTAGATTTTGACAACAAAGATGGTCGGGAATCGCTTAAAATTGAGCAATTTACCTCAGAATGCCTATATATAATCTATCATAGATGTCTAGCAATGATGTTGTTTGTAATGTACTATTGCAGCATGTTACATAACTTGTTGATCAAACAAAACCATAAGAGGAGTGACTAAAGATGCAGTCATTATCAAGTTAACACTTTAAAGAATATAATCACATCTTTGATACCTGAGAAAGAAGAAGTATAAAAAACCCTCATATTTATTGTTGGGATGGAGTTTGGAACCATATATACCGCAAAACTCAACAGAGGTAGAATTTCAAGCAAACTCCTTAACTCAACTTTATCTGCAACCACCATTTTTGCATTAACCTTTCAAAACAAAAACCATGTTATAACCTACATGCAGATGTATATATAATAGGAGCAAAATTTTGAAATATTTTCAGTGGAATTTCATCAAACATCTAGGAGGTATGCATGACTGAATAAAGTACCTAACAAATTTTTGTCTTTTACACTATAAAAGTACAAATTCGAATCCCTTAACAGGCTTTGCTATCAATTTGTAAATCTTTGATTCTTTTTTTTAAAATTAATTTCCTGGGTTTTTTCAAGGGTTTAGGGAGGTGGGTTATTTGGGTTTGCCATTGAAGAAGAAGTAACAACTCAAAGTCAAACATGAGTCAAAGCCCATATCTGAGAATTTTGGTTGGGATCAACCGAAACACTGTGTATTATACTGGAATTTCAGTATATTATGATGGAGTATTTTCCGAATTTTGAACAATGTTTTCGCACAGATTTATCTCTACCTGAGAAGTAGTTAAATTTTGATTACTTTTGAAATTATGGCTATTTTTGAATGACCACTTATAAATTTGGCTATTTTTAAATTTCTCCCAATTATAGAATAAAGAGTGCTTCAACCAGTGTTCAAAATAGCGTGAAGCGAGAAAAAGCGACAACCCCCATTTCACGAAAAGCGAGAAGCGAGAAGCGAAGCGCCCGCTTTTTTTAAGTGAAGCGGAATTTTAAAAAAATAAAAAAATAAATATGGCCTAGACAACACATGTAATTGTAAGCAAATGTTCAATACTTGAATTAAAAAACTAAAGAGTAGCATCAGTTAAAGCACAAAAAAGTATCCTATTCTTCAAAATTGTCAAGAGTAGCATCAATGAAACCACAAAATGAGCATCCTATTCTTCTACAAGATTGTCAAACTCTTGTATTCCAGTATCATTATTGTATTGCTCGTCATCTTCTTCAATTCCATCTTCTTCATCAACTTGGGACAAAGTAGAAGTTTGGGAAGAAATATATAATTTGGCAGAAATTTGGGAAGAAAATTGGCCAGATTATGGGCAGAAACGGGGCAGAAAATTTCTAGAAAAAATTCGCCAGCATTTCGGCGCTATTTGGACGTTTAGAAAGAAAAAGAAAAGAAGAAGAAGAAGAAGAAGATTGAATGAAAATAAAAACATACCTCTTGAGTCTTGAAACTTGAAAGTTGTCCTCTTTTTGTTGTAATATTGAAGAACAAGAAGAAAAACCCTAGCTTGTTTGTTGTAATGTTGAAGAAAAAGAACCGAAGAAGAAGAAAGACTTGCTGAACAGAATAGGCTTTTGGGTGTTTTAAGTGAAATAGACACGGGTAGGCTATTAAATTCAAGAAGCGACAGCTTCCAGCGCTTCTTCCGCTTCTATCGCTTCACGCTTTTAGGGCTGTAGCGCCCGCTTTATCGTACCTGCGTCGCTTCTAACACTGGAAGCGGCTGACCTTCCGCCTCGCTTCGCTTCTCGCTTAAAGCGAGAAAGCGACCGCTTTCTTGAACACTGGCTTCAACTGAGCCCAACCAAAAATATTAGATATGGGCTTTAACTCATGTTTGACTTGGAGCTGTTTCTTCTTCTTCAATTGCAAACCCAATCTACCCACCTCTAAACCCTTGAAAAAACCCATGAAACTTAAAAAAGAAAAAGAATCAAAGATTTACCAAATTGATAGCAAAGCTTTTTTTTTTTTGATTTGCACCGGGTGTCCGAGTCTCTAAGAGCCCCGGCTAATCCCGGGGTTGCGCAGGTGCTCGGCAAGGAGTTTCCCGCAAGTGCACCACGGTTAATTCAGGTTTTACCCAGTCCGATGACCCTAAAAAATTGTTTGCACCCAGTGAGTTTTGTACTTGAGACCTTGAAAGGGAGCAAACCCCAAGGCTCAAGTCTATTGCCACCAGCCCAACTCCGGAGGGTTAAAATTGATAGCAAAGCTTGTTAAGAGATTATACTTGTTAAGGGATTCGAATTTGTACCTTTGTACTGATTATACTAGAGTTCCAACATAAGTATATTGGACTCCAGTATATTATGTTGGAGTTTCAATATATTATGTTGGAGTTTCAGTATATTATGTTTGAGTTTTTGTATATTATGTTGGAGTGTTTTTCGGATTTTGAACAGCGTTATCGTTCAGATTTATCTTTACATGAGAAGTGGCTAAATTTTGATTGCTTTTGAAACTGCGGTTATTTTTGAATGATCACTTATAAATCTGGCTATTTTTGAATTTCTCCGAAGTTTTGAATAAGTAGTGCTTCGGCTGAGCCCAACCAAAATTATAATATATGGGCTTTGACTCATGTTTGACTTGGAGCTTTTTGTTCTTCTTCAATGGCAGACCCAAACTACCCGCCTCTAAACCCTTGAAAAAACCTAGGAAATAAAAAAAATAAAAGAATCAAAGATTTACCAAATTGATAGCAAAGCTTGTTAATGGATTCGAATTTGTACCCTTGTAGTGTTCAGTAAGTAGAAAATAGTAAAAGTCAAAAATCTGTTAGGTACTTTATTCGGTCATGCATGCCTCCCAGATGTTTGATGAAATTCCACTGAAAATATTTCAAGATATTTCTCCTATTATACATACATCTGCATGTAGCCTATTACATGATTTTTGTTTTGAAATGTTACTGCAGAAATGGTGGCTGAGGATAAAGCTGAGTTAGGGAGTTTGCTTGAAATTCTACCGCCTGTTGAGTTCTGCTGTATATATGGTTCCAAACTCCATCCCAACAATAAAGACGAGGTTTTTTATACTTCATTTCTGATATCAAAGATGAGATTATCTTCTTTAAAGTGTTAACCTAATAATGATGGCATATGTAGTCACTCCACTTATGTTTTTGTTTGATCAAGAAGTTCTGTAACATGCTGCAATAGTACATTACTAACAACTTCATTGCTAGACATCTATGATAGATTACATTATTGGAGTAGCTGATCCTAAGCAATGGCATTCTGAGGTAAATTGCTCAATTTTAAGCAATTCTCGGCCATCTTTGTTGTCAATATCTAACGTCTTTCTACTATGCAGAATCTAAAGTTAAACAAGGATCACTATGCTTCATGGCTCGTTCACCTTGGTGGAGCAAGAATGGTGTTATATTCTTTCTTGATTTTAATTTTGCCCATTCTTTCACAACTTCATATTCATATTTCTTGTACTAAAGAACAATTAAATATGCACTCAATCAGATAACTGATATTGCGTATGACATTGGTGTTGGCGTACACTTCAACCCATTTGTGTCTTGCAACAACAAGGTATTGACCATTTAATGAAGATGCACTTCTTGTTAACACATTAGAAATTTCACATTGAGTAATTTTTACAGATGTTCAAGTACGGAGTTGTTCGGATGCATGACTTGATTCAAGACATATTGGGATGGGAGAGGTTCTATCTCAGTGGTCGTCTTCAGAAACCTGTATGGCTTGTTCTAAAGTATTATTTAAATAACATATTTGATGAAGGACTTCAATTTCAGTATTAGTTACATTGATGAAAGAACATGTTGAATGAACTTATTAACTTAAGTTGGTCAGAATTTGCAATCCTCTTGTGCCTCTTAGTCATTATCGTAGTATTGACAAGTCAGGCGAATTTTATTTACTCTTGTAATTGAGTTTGAAAAAAAAATATGGTACTAGGCTATGTCTATATCGATGATCGTGACTTCCCTGACTAGCTATAAATACTTGTAAGTTAAAGTAGCAAGGAATCATCATTTAGGAAATGTTAGCTTACTCTTGGTATAACAAAAGTTAGAAAACTTGGTAATATGTTCTTATTCCTATTTGTGTGATGGTTAAATAAACTTAAGTTGATCAAGGTAATATCCATGAGTTCTTGTATGTTCTCACCTTCAAGTTGCCTAGAGACAAGAAGAACAAAATTTATCATAATATATTTGTGTTATAATCCTATGTAGAACTTCATCCAAAAAAGAATTAATGCAAATTGGTGGATTCCTAGGTAAATCATGATATAACTGGTTTCTGTATTTATATCTGAGTCTGCATTTTCATACAAAAAAATTGGCATGTGCTTTTGATATGTGATGGCACAACACGGATAGCTTTTAATCTCTCTCTCTCTCTCTTGTATTGACCTGAAGATGAAAAACCCATTCAGTCAGGAGAAGTGAAAAGTTCAGAGCGTGGTTAACTTGTTATACTCTCAGAGATATACCCAACATGGGTTACTCACTCAGACATTTCTTATGAGTGTCAAAAAGAAGAATTTCTGTTGAAAATATTCGATTGAGATGCTTTGTTTTCTTCTGTGTATTTCTGCTTAATTTAGACTTGAACAAACTTGACATTTGACCGCCAAAGCTCTATATAGAATCATATTTTGCAAATGGAACTTACATCCTCTACCCCATCTGGTTTTGATTTCCTCCTTAATCATAGTTGCTTGGGGCTTAGTACCTATTGTTTAGCTTTTATCAGACATTTCCATGCATTCTAGTTGGGCAGTCATGGCTGAACCTATGTGCGTCCTGAATTATATTTTGTGATGCATTCAACACATATCCATCAAACTACCTTAGTTTCATACGCAACCATAACATTATGGATTTATTTGTTGGTTTCTTTTTTGCTTGTAATGGTGAGACTGGTGACTGTCTTTCAGTCATAACTTATATTTACTTCTAATTCAGGTGAACATTCTTGTGGATAACTTAGATATAGAAAATGTGAACACTGTGAACCTAAAAGCTGCAACTTCTGCTGCTCTTCTCCTTTTGCCATCAAAATTCACAGAGGTTTGTCTCTTTATTCATTTCTTGTCAATTAGTAAAGGTACATAACACACGCCACTTGGAATTTGGTGTTTATGCAGGAAGATTTATATGCCAAAATTTGTAGCCTCTCATATATGGGTGACTTGCGTATGCTTTTTGCAGAGGACAAAAATAAGGTAGAGTTGAGACTTGAGTGGAGCCTAAGTTTTAGATTTTTGTGGCCCTAACTGTACCACATGAAAAGCATCACTTTACGTGTAAGTTCTAGATTTAAAGGGGTTGCTCAATTTTATAAAGTTGATATTACTTCCAGCAGATCAACAAAAATAAATTATTGCATATTGAAAATTTGTATGTTATCTTATCTACAGGATACCCATTTTGGACTAGAATTCCAATCAAACTTTTAGCATAGTATACCATAGTGCATATGCTATTTTCATGCCCCATTAGGTGATTGAACTGATTCTTCCATTCTGTGGACATGAATTTCTTCTCTGCATATTGATTCAGGTCAACAAAATTGTACAAGGACAATATCATTTATTTGAGAACATGTATAAGCCATCTCTGGAAGAATATGCGTCTAAGAACTTGTTGCGATTTTCATCAGCTGGTGATAAGCAAGTACACATATTTCAGGTCTCTCACTTTCTAAAGCTTTATCTCTTGTTGCTCCCTTTTCATGGTTAATTCTGCTGAATGATGCTGATAAATCTTTTGTAATCTTATGTGTCTTAATATGTGCACTTATCAATATCCGCAATAAACACGTTTTTCTACTGAAGCATAAAAATCCGTATTTTGTCAATGGTTAATCAAGAATATACAGCATGAGTAATGCTGACAGGATCTCGATATTGTTGTCCATTACTTTCCATTTTATAGTACTTTTCTGGCCTTGAATGGTAACTTTTGTGATCAGAGAAGTCAGTCTTTCTATTCTACACGTTTTTCAAATAGCTGCTAAGTCATTTTGCTTGCACCACTTGCTAATTAGAGCTTTGGATGTCACTAGTTTCCTTGCATGAAAATTAGTTTGTACTTTTACATGGTTGTAACTTGTACGCTTTTCTGGTTATAGTGTCATTCTCGATCCTTGAGTGTTTTCTTGACTTTTTCATATTGCTTTTGGTAATACATCTGTATGAAATTCTTTAACTACATTAGTACATTTTTTCTTTTTGATGGATCTGAGGAGACTTGATTTTGGTTACACCTCGACAATATGTGAATTCGAAAATCAAGATTGACATGTATTAGTGCATCGAAATCAGGATTGTGGATTATCTGCTGCTTCCACCTTAGTTTCTTCTCTTCCTCCATCAATCAGAAGTGCGATGGGCATGAAACTTGGAGAAAAGAGAATTCTAGATGACTCTGGTACGTACTTCAAATGCGAAAAGAGTGGGTTTTCTGGAAAGGCCGGAAAGTAAATAAGCTTAAAACATTGGCTGTTCTTTCAGATTTATTCTTGTTAGTAGTTCCTGTTGAATTGCTTCTACTTCCACATTAGTGAAGGAGCACTTTTATTTAGTTACTTTATATTTGTAACTCTCACGTGTGGATCCTTTTCTTGGGTCAAGTACGTGAACATATTTTTTTTAAACGGGTGATGTTGAGACTTGAAAGATCTCTGTCTATCCTGATACCATGTTGAATTCTCTATTTGTCTCATCTAAAAATTTAAACTTCAAGAGAAAAGACAAAGGGCCGACCCAGGTTCAATACCCACTTCGTGGGTGTCCGGGGAAGGGAATACTCTAGGCAGCCTTCCCCCTGCTTTGCAGAGAGGCTGATTCGAACCCGCGACCTGACACACCACGGCAAGCAAGCTTACCGCTGAGCCAAGCCGGCCCTTCTTCAAGAGAAAAGACACTTCTATGTAATTATTTTAGTTCTTTTTATAAGCTTTTATAATGTTCCCCCTTCAGCTAAAACTGATCATTTCATCTATTTATCTTGTAGGTAGAGTTAGGCAACAAGTAGTGATTGGTTCAAGAGAACAGACTGCTGAATGCATGAAGAAGCTAGTTAGCCGTAAGGTTATGGTTTCTAGCACGAGGCAAGCTGTTGCAGGTTTATTGACTGCTGGAGCTGTTCATGGAGTCAGATATGTTGCAAACAAGATGCGCAAGGCTTGGAAATCTTGGGTGTAATGTGTTGACCTTTCATCTTGTTTTTGGATGAGATAACTGCATGTTAACTGCTTCAGACATGGGGATATATCGACAATTTGTTACAACGGATGCCAGGCGGTTCAACCATAGAGTTGAGTAGCATGGATAGATTTTGCCAACTCTCCTGCTGCTTTTCAAAACCATCGAATAGAATAGAGAGGGAATAGAACCAAAGAACCTATTGAAAATGCATTCACTTTGTATCTTTTTTTGGAGTTGGGAAGAGTTCTTCAGGGAAGGTCAGGCTGTTACCTGTTCTGTTCACTTGTATCTTTTCTTTTACTCTGTGTGTGTGCGCGATTGCGCTATTTTTTCCTTCTTTTCGCAGAACTCTGTACAAGTGTTCTCCTACATTGCGTGGACTGATCCTAACAATTGAAAGAAAAGAAACTGCATTGAATTTTTATGCTGACTTCTTTTCAGAAAAAACTCTAAAGATTTGGCATCAGCATTCCTGCTATTGCCGCTGTCTCTTACCACCGGGAATATCATATCAAGAAGAAATAAGCAAACGAAAATTTGAACTTAGGTTCGTAAGCCGCCATATACAGCAACTTTGTTAGCATTTTAAACTATCTTAATTTAACATTATACTACATAACTTGAAAATAACATATATGAATCTGAATTAGGATTTAAACAACCATCTTGATACAAAGTGGACGCAAAAGGTAAGTAAGAAATGTAAACAACTATAAAAGAATAACCTAAAAATGAACTAGTTTTAGACTCACCAAAATCATTTCCAATGATTCAAGTGTGGTAAAAAATGGCTTGTAACAAATTTGTAGATTACAATTTTTAGATTCAAATCTAGCATATCGTACGAAAGTGAAGAACAAAATATTCACTCTTCTCAATAAAGACACTTTTTTCTATCAAAAACCATCTCCAAAGACCTCAAGTCACCCCAAGTAGCATATTTCTCAACAAGGGAATATAATGTGGAATCGCCCATTTTGAAAGAACCTAACTTTGGGGCCTCTTTCAGTAACTTATCTGAAAATAGGTACTTCCATTTCAATGAATTATCAAAACGGGTTTAGGAGAAAATTTAAATGAATTATCTGTTGAAGAGATGTGTAGGGTCACATGTATTATTTTTTGAATCTTTATAATACAACATTTTTTAATAGTCTCTTTGAGTCTATTCTCAAAAGATTCAGTATTATTTTGGGGAAAGATCGCTTTTAGTTTGCAGTCGAAATTATTTACATCCGATAATTATACATATATGGTCGCATATAATTATATTTTGAATCTTTATAATACAATAAAGAAAACATAGTAAATAGGAGAATAAAGTGAGTCCGTATATAAATCTTTTATGAGCATACATTTGAATAGTGTCTCTTTCAAAAGATTGATTATTATTTTAATGAACCAAAAAGATGGAGTTCATTACTCAAATAGTCATGGAACTATTTGAAATTACCTAGTATAGTCATGTTTATTTTGTTTGTACAAGAAAAGTTACTTAACTATTTCAATAGCACTCATAAGACCACTCAGCTAGATTTCTCAAACTTTTGGTTGTCAAATACCATATTACCTTCTAAATTATCATTTTTTATCTTTTTAAATATTATATTTTTTTTTCATTTTACTATAATTATGGATTTGCCTATAGAATACATAAATTTTATTTATAAATTAAAGAAAATCATGCATACACAAAAAACAAATTTTTAAAAAAGATAAAATTTACAATCTCGAACTGCAAATTATAGGAGAATATTCTGTATGATTAATGCAGTAACGTTTGAACTATTGACCAAATAAATTATATTGGGTTGATGATTTTATGGCGAATTTGTGCAATATGTCCAATGCTACTGAAATTGTAGCACCCAAGACTTTAGATATGGTCCACATCGGTAAAACACAAGAGGGATACTGAGTATATAAGTTAACAAGCTTTAGACCCAGTGACATATTTTAAACCCGTGACGGCCTAGGCCTGAAGCTGACAATGTTACTAGCAGGATGAGCTATTACATATGCTATCAAAGCCACTCTTGTGTCAGCCATGCCGATGGTAGGTCAGAGTTCAATTGAGTTTAGGCAAATCCCGGTTAGGCGGGACAAACATCAGTGCTTCCATGTCGATGGTACGTCATAGTTCAATTGAGTTTAGGCAATTCTTGATTAGGTGGGGCAAACCTCAGTGTTGAGTTTAGGTGAATCCCATACGGTGGGACAAACCTCAGCGAGGACGCTGAGTCCGTAATAGGGGGTGTATATAACACCTCAGACTTTAGACAAAGTCCCACATCGACAAAACACAAGAGGGATGCTGGCTATATAAGTTAACAAGCCTTAAACTCTAGTGACTCGTTTTAAACCCGTGAGGGCCTAGGCCTTATAGCAGACAATATCACTAGCGAGCTGTGCTGTTACAGATGGTATCAGAGCCACACTTGTGTCAGCCTTGCCGATGGTGGGTCGGATCGGAGTTCAACTGAGTTTAGGCATATTCCGATTATGCGAGACAAACCTTAGTGCTGAGGTTAGGAAAATCCCATTCGATGGGGTAAACCTCAACGAGACGCTGAGTCCATATGATGGGGTGTATGTAATACCGCAGACTTGAGAAAGAGTCCCATATCGGCAAAACAAAGAGGGATGCTGTGTATAAAAGTTAATCCTTAGACCTTAGTGACTCATTTGAAACCCATGAGGGTCTAGGCCCTGAGCGGATAATATCACTAGCGGTTTGGACTGTTACAGATGGTATCAGAGCCACTATTGTGTTAGCCATGCCGATGGTGGGTCAGACTTTACTGAGTTTAGGCAAATCCCGGTTAGACAGGCAAACCTCAGTGTTGAGACTAGGCATAAACGGTGGGGAAAACCTTAGCGAGGACGTTGAGTCCATAAGAGGGGGTGTATGTAACACCTCAGACTTTAGACAGAGTCCTACATCGGCAAAACACAAGAGGGATGCTGGTTATATATGTTAACAAGACTTAAACTCTAGTGATGCATTTTAAACCTGTGAGGGCTTAGGCCAAGAGCGGTCAATATTACTAGCGGGATGGGTTGCTACAGATGGTACTCTTGTGTCAGCCTTACCGATAGTGAGTCTGATTAGAGTTCAACTAAGTTTAGGCTTATCCCGATTAGGCGAGACGAATCTTAGTGGTGATTCTAGGCGAATTCCACGCGGTAGGTAAACCTCAGTGAGGACGTTGAGTCCATAAGAGGGGGGGGGGGGGGTATAAGTAACATTGCAGACTTTAGAAAGAGTCCCATATTGGCAAAACACAAGAGGGATGCTGTGTATAAGAGTTAAGACTTAGACCTTAGTGACACATTTTAAACCCGTGAGGGCCTATGCCCAAAGCGGATAATATCACTAGCGGGTTGGATTGTTACAAATGTTATTAGAGACACCCTTGTGTTAGCCTTGCCTATGGTGGGTCAGACTTCAATTAAGTTTAGGCAAATACCGGTTAGATAGGGCAAACCTCAGTGTCGAGTTTAGGCGAATCCTATGCGGTGGTGCAAACCTCGGTAAAAATACTGAGTCCATAAGAAGGGGTGTATTTAACACCTTAGACTTTAGATAGAGTTCTATATCGACAAAACACAAGAGGTCTGCTGGGTATATAAGTTAATAAGACTTAGACCCTAGTGAGATATTTTAAACCCATGAGGGCCTAGGCCTAGAGCAGACAATATCACTAGCGGGCTGGGCTATTATAGATGCAATTCAGCAAGGGGATGCTAAGGAGGTCACTATTGGATATGATGGTGCATTGAGGATGCATGGCAGGCTATGTGTGACCAATGTAGATGGTTTGCGTGAGTTGATTCTTTAGGAGGATCACAGTTCGCGGTACTCCATTAATTCGGGTGCCTCGAAGATGTATCAAGACTTGAGGCAGCATTATTGATGAAGAATAATAAAGAAGGACATAATGTAATATGTAGCTCGGTGTCTAAATTTCCAGCAGGTGAAGTATTAGCATTAACGGCGAGGTGGGTTACTTTAGAAGTTAGAGATTCTGGAGTGAAAATGGGAGCGGATCACTATGGATTTTTTTGTTGGGTTTCCATGGACTCAATAGAAGTTTGATGCAGTTTGGGTGATTATGGATAGGTAGACCAAGTCAATTAATTTTTTTATTCATGTGACGACTACCTATTCTTTCGAGGAGCTGGCTTGAGTTTATATCAGAGATATTGTCAGACTTCATTGCGTGCTGGTATCTATCATCTATGACCTGGGTATGCAATTTATATCATGATTCTGGAGGACCGTACAACATGAGTTAGGTATCCAGGTTGAGTTGAGCACAACATTTCACCTTTAGACGGATGGACAGTTCGAACACATTATTCAAATACTTGAGGATATGCTCCATACGTGTGTGATGTAGTTTGGAGATTCTTGGGATCAATTCTTTCCATTCGCAGAGTTTGCCTACAATAATAGTTATCAGTCGAGCATTCAGATGGAACCATATAAGGCTTTGTATGGTAGGCGGTGTCGGTCTCTAGTGGGTTGGTTCGAGCCGAGTGAGGCTAGGTTATTAGGTACAGACTTGGTTTAGGACAGTTTTGAGAAGGTTAAGCTGATCCAGGATTGACTTCGTACAACCCAGTCCAGACACAAGAGTTATGCAGATCGGAATATTCATGATGTTGCATTCATGTTTAGAGAGTGGGTCTTGCTCCGGGTGTCACCCATGAATGGTGTTATAAGGTTCAGAAAGAAGGGCAAGCTGATTCCCAGATTTATTGGCACGTTCGAGGTGTTGCACATGTTAGGGAGGTTGCTTATGAGCTTTCTTGCCTCCCACCCTGACATGAGTCCATACAATATTTCATGTTTCTATGCTCTGGAAGTATCACAATGACCCCTCTCATGTGTTAGATTTCAGCTCATTCTAGTTGGACACAGATTTATCTTATGTTGAGGATCCGGTGCCTATTTTGGACAGGGATGTTCGAAAGCTGAGGTTAAAGAAGATTGCATCATTGAAGGTTCAATGGAGCGGTTAGCTGGTCAATGAGGCGACTTGGGAGACTGAGTAGGATATGCGTAGCTGTTATCCTCATCTTTTACCATTTCATATATGTCTTTATACTCGTTCAAGGATGAACGATTATTTTAAGAGGAGGATGAAGTAACGACCCGGCCGGCCATTTTGAGAGTTATAGCCCTGATCCTAATTTAATGTTTCCCCCATATCTTTTTCTGCTTATGTGACTTGCCGGGAGGATCTATTATTGGTTTCAGAGTGTTTGGGACACTTAGTCCCTAAAATAGAAGCTTGAGTTCTAGGATTTTAACCTTAGTCGGAACAGTGTGAAGACGACCCCGAAATGGAGTTTTGTCGAGTTCGTTAATTTCATTGGGTGATTTTGGACCTGGAGCTTGTCCAGATTGTGAATTAGATATTTGTAGCTGATTTAGGCTTGAAATGGCAAAAGTTAAAATTTTCAAGATTTTGATCGGAAGTGAACTTTTTTAAATCGGGGTAGAATTTTAATTTCGGAAGTTGGAGTAGGCTTGTAATGTCCAAGATGACTTGTGTGTAAAATTTGAGGTCAATTGGACATGGTTTGATAGGTTTCAACATCAGTTGTAGAAATTTAAAGTTTCAAGTTCATTAAGTTTGAATTGGAGGGTGATTCGTGTTTTTTTTGTTATTGTTTGATGTGTTTTGAGTTATCGACTAAATTTGTATGGTGTTTTAGGACTTGTAGGCTTGTTTGGTTGAGATCATGGGGGCCTCGTGTTGATTTTGGGTGGTTAACGGATTATTTTGTACTTGGGAAGATTGGATATTTTTTGGTGATCTTCAGTTCTGGTTTCCTTCTTTGCATTCGTGAGGGGAGTCCCACGTTCATGAATAGGAACATGAGGCAGGTGGGATTTTGTTCTTCGCATTCGCAAATGAGGTCCTCTGTTCGCGAAGCACTGGGGAGATTGGTCTACGCATTCATGATGGAGGTCCCTTGTTCCCGTAGAGGAAGTGGAGCAGCTGGGACCCCAGGTCTTTGTTCTACGTGTTCGTCTAGTGGAGATCGCGTTCGCGAAGGGGAAGACTATGAAAGCTATGCGTTAGTGAGAGGAAACTCGCGTTCGCGAAAGAGAGATTTTTGGTCAGTGAGCTTTTTTTCTACGCGAATGCAAGAGTATGGAAGACCCGGGCAAAATATAAGACTTTAACATCGAGGGTTTGGCCACTTTTATCGAAAATTGAGGTAGAGAGCTCAGATTTGGACGAGATTTCGAGAGATTTCAGAGGCATCGATTGAGTAATGGTTCTACACTTGATTTTGGTTGTATCCCACTAATCTATCATTAACTCCATTCTTTATTTTGGATTTGGGTGAACATTTTGGGAAAAATGGGAGAAGTCTTTAACTAAGATTTCAAATTTTGATATTGGATTTGGATACTTTTGGTACGAGTGAACTCATGAGTGAATGGGTATCCATATTTTGTGATTTTTACCCGATTCTGAGACGTGGGATCAGGTCGACTTTTTGGAGCGATTTTCTAATTTCTCTCTTTAGCTTTAATTTTATTAATTAGATTAGTTTCTTATAGTTATATTTATGATATTTAATTGATTTTTTTCAAGATTTGGGCCATTCGAAGCCGGATATTCGTGAAAAAGGCATTATTACTAATTGATTGAGCTTGATTTGAGGTAAGTGGCTTGCCTAACTGCCACGACCCAAATTTTCCCTCCGTTGGGTTTCGTGATGGCACCTAGTCTTAAGAAATAGGTTAGCCTAATATTACAGAAAACAACAATAATAAATAACATCTTCAAAATTTTTCTGGAATGAATACATTGTACAATGAGTATATTCCCAATACCCGATAGTACAAGTCATAAGCTCTACAGAGTCAACTGCCACTTCTATATAAAATATTTGGAAAGCAGTGAAAACA
Organism: Nicotiana noctiflora; assembly: GCA_032618575.1. Taxonomy (NCBI): domain Eukaryota; kingdom Viridiplantae; phylum Streptophyta; class Magnoliopsida; order Solanales; family Solanaceae; genus Nicotiana; species Nicotiana noctiflora. Next base: position 155,130 of record JASVEL010008923.1, on the reverse strand, counting down.
GTTGAATACAAGTAAGAAGGTGACTTCAAAGCCCGCGTCCTCTCTATAAAGGTCCTTATCTCCTCAAGGTCGACGTCCGAGCTAGAGTCATCGCCCCCCGCAGGGATAGTTCTACCTCTTTCGGCGGCTGATGATGAGCCATCTTCAGCAACACGTGCAAGCTCTCCGCTACCATGAACCCTCTCAACCCTAGAGGCCCGCTTCTCTATGATGACACTCACCGTAGAAACAACCTCGACGATCCCGCAGCCAAAGCAATGAATCTCTTTGGCTCAACATCAACGGCAATGGCCTTCCTAGTCTCTACCCTTCTCCTTTTCCTCGATGATGCCTCATCTCTATGAGATGACTTATCCACAAGGTGAATAAGAGGTTAAGAAGAGATCTCATCTGGCATGACAACAATTTAAGGGGCGGAATCCCTCATTGGCGGAACTTAGGTTTGGCCTCCATGAGCAAACTCAGCTAAAGCAAAGTGCATTCCACTAACGCAATAGCCTGTCAAAATGCAGGCACTAGAGCCCTCATCTTTTGGAAACCAGCCGACCAAGCACCAAAGGAAGGTCACATCAAAAAGTGATAGAGATCGACAATAAGTTGGAAAAGAGAAATAACACTTACTGGATGAATTCTTGGGTCCAAAACGCTTGTGAAAAGACACCCAGTCATGAATTCCCACAGTGTGGGGTAACACGTGAGCCACCCAATCTTCAATATTGAAGATGGGAGAAGGTGCACGCCTCTCAACTGAAAACAAGAAAGTAGCGAGTGAGTTGAAAGTAAGAAAAAAGAAGTAAATAACGAACATTTGACAAGATACTTACGAATATAGTTCCATTGCTTAGGAAACTCGGTCGAATTCGCCATCAGATGCTTGGTCTTGATGAAAAAATATTTGCGCCAGAACCACTGGTTGCCTGGTCGTCCTTCCCAGCCACCACCCTTTAATGCCATGATGTCGTAGATGTATCAACGTGCCTCTAAAAAAGATGGGCGAGAATAAATGCAACATATGGAAAATATTAACCTCGCAACCAGCCAACTCTGCGTACTTCACTAGCATCATAAATATTTTGTATAAATAAGGGGATAGCTGCATGGGGTGGATGTTATAAAAGCATAAAAACTCCTCCGCTAATGGGGGAGAGGAAGATAATAACCGACTAGGAACGAATAAACGTAGAAAGCACAATATCTGAGTCTGTGAACTTGTACATATCGCCTTCCGCCGGAACAATTTCGACGTGAGAAGGAATGTGATATTTGGACCGAAGGTCAACTATTTCAAGCAGCCCCGTCTCAGAAAGCTCTTGACCAGGAGCGGAAGCAGGTTCCTTCGGAACCGGAGGGGCAAACTGTATTGGTCAAAATTATGACCAGGCTTAATAATTACAAATGGACGTGGTCGAGGATTAAGCCGATTATGTCCTAATGACGAGGTGTCGCCTTAAGAAGGAATAAAGTCGAGGTTGAATAAAGGACGTAGGATAAGTTATAACAGAAAGAAGGAATATTGTATCGAATATTCTTTGAGTTGTACTTTTAGGGTGATTTTAGGAATATCCCCCTACAAATAGGAAGAGATAAAGAACCAAAACGTGATCTTGACTTTATGAGAAGAACACATTGTAAAGGGTTGACTACAAAAATACACATAAGATTACCTTATCTACTTATTGCATAGTTTGATTTACTCTTTCTATTCACAAAATTCGAAGATTCCTTGTCATCCTCACTTTTTGTTTCTCCACATTATTGTCAGGAAGGATAATTATCCAAGTTATCTAACATTTGGGTGATAAACTCTTTCTTATTACATTCATTGCCATTATCTACATTTATTGCATGCTCTTATTATTACATTCATTGACAATCATCGAACATATACTTGGTATTTATTATTCTTGAACATGGTCCCATATCACTGATATTTTCCAGTTTTAGATATAAAATTTATTACATTTAACTAGGATTTGCCCATTATCATAATACTTAATTAGTTAATAAAAATCTTAACACTTTTTGGTCGAACAACTCCGACACTTACCATGGTCAACAATAATATACCGATAATATGATAAATTATGAATTTTATAAGAAAACTGTAAACTCAATAACATGAAGTAGGTAAAAATTTCTTTTGTTAATAGGAGATTTCCAAATTTATTTTTTATCTTTTAACAGTTTATATCTTCGGCCAATGAGGCCACATCAACTAGCAATAATTCCAAAACAACCAATTAAATCATGCGCAAATCTTGCCGAGATCGTACAGCCTGATCCAATATAATAATAAATTATGCACTGCTGGAGGGTCGACGCCACTAACCATATATGCATCTATTTACTCTACGAGGCGATTGGCCGGTTCCAAAAAAGATAAACACATTCAAACAACCAAACCATAGATTTATTTAGGTTTGATGCTCAAAGAAATATCAATTCTCATTAACGGTCAAGTGATCCATCCAAAACCCGAGTAGGTGAAGTTTAACCTTTTGAAATTCCTTTATCAAGTTCCAATATATTTTAAATAATTAAATTAACAAGTAGGATGCAAGCATCACAAATATAATGTGATTTGGGTCCTACACTACCCGGATATAAGTATCATAGTAGCTACGCACTGACTCTCGTGACCTCGTGCATTCGTAGCCCCCACAAATAGAAGCACATATTGAATTATTTCACCTATGGGATAAATTCTCTCTTACAAGATTAGAAATGAGACTTACCTCGCTTCGAAATTCTATATTCGGCTCTCAAGCCCCTTCGACCACTCAAACCTTTCCCAATGCTCCAATACTAGTCAATAATTGTGCAAATCCATAAAAATATACGCAAATACTCATTATAATCAAATTTCTAACAATTCCTTAACCCCAATCAAAAGTCGATAGAAGCCACCCTGGGCCACGTGGCCGAATCCCAAATTTTTTGAAGATAAGCATTACCCGTAACATCACGAACTCAAATATATAATTTTTCTGAATTTCATGCCCAAATTTGTGGTCAAAATCCAAAAATATCATTTTTAGGTTTTCTACCAAAACCCCAAATTTTCACTAATCTTTCATGAATTTTCATGTTAAAAACTATATATAATCCAAGTATTAACTTGCAATAGGTGGGAATCACTTACCTTGACATAGACGATGAAGATGGAGCTCCAAAATTGCTCCTAGGTCCTCTCTTATGGAGGAAATGAGCCTAAACCATTTTTGTAAATTTATACACTACCAGACAACCCTTCTTCGCGTTCGCAGGTCTCCTATTGCGTTGGCGATGAACAAAATTCTCGAAAGCTATTTCCAAACTCTTCTCAAACAACCTCTAGTATAATGGTCATAACATTTTGTATATACCTCCAAATTACAAATAGTTTAACTTTATGAAATTAGATACCAAGCTCTACAACTTTCATGTTCTGATGATCTCCCAATTCCTTATAGATTTCTAGATATAAGTTTCCAAAGTCAGCCCTGTGTAACACTAATTTCTTCTTCATCTTCCCGGACAGCCTGTAATGTACCAGCCATAACGTTTTGTACAGAAATCCAAATGCTAAATGGTTTACTTTTCTGAAAATTATACACAAAGGTCTATAATTTTTATTTTTGGATCATCTCCAAATTCTTTGTAGATTGTGAAATATGAGCCTCCGAAGTCAGACCTGAGCAACAGAGATTTCCTTCTTCGCGAACGCGAAGTACAAAATCCTAGAAGCCAAATCCTTCTTCGTGAACGTGAGAGGATCCTCTCAAATGCGAAGAACAACATTCCGATATCAGTAAATCTGCATCCAAAGTAGCCCAAAATGATCAGAAATACACCCAAGGCCTCTAGGATCCTGTCGAATCACACCAACTTGTCCCAAAACATGAATGAACTTGCTCAAGGCCTAAAATCACATCAAACAACATCAAAATCATGAATCGTACCCCAATTCAAGCTTAATAAACTTTAGAACTTCAAACTTCTACATTCGATACTGAAACCTATCAAATCATGTCTGATTGACCTCAAATTTTGCACACTAGTCACATTCGGTATTACGAATCTATTCTAACTTCCAGAATCGAAATCCGACCCTGATATCAAAAAGTCCACTCCTCGTCAAATTTCTCAAAAAGTTTCAAATTTCTAACGTTTGATAAACAACTCCGAAATGACCTAAGAACCTCCAAATCCACATTCGGATGCATTCCCAATACCATAATCACCATAGAGAGCTATTCTAGACTCGAAATCCCAAACGGACATCGATAATATTGAAATGCACTTCAACCCAAATTTAATTTTTTTCAAAATCCCAACTTCCACAATAGACGTCGAAACGCTCCCGGATCATCCAAAACCCGATCCGAATATACACCCAATTCCGAAATCATCATACGAACCTACTTGAACCTTCAAATCTCGATTTCGAGGTCATTTACTAAAAAATTCAACCTTAGTCAATTCTTCCAACTTATAGCTTGCAAATGATAATTCTCTTTCCAACTCGGAACTTACGAAATTCCAGTTCTGACGACGCGTACAAATCATAATACCTTAAGTGAAGCTGTTCAAGGCCTCAAACTGCCGGACGACGCGCTGGAACTCAGAACTATCGGTCGGATCATTACATCTGAACTCCTTTCCTTCACTAGCTTGCTTTAGTACCCTTTTGCGTGTTTTTTATTGTACTTCGGTTTTTGTATTCATTTGATATTCATAAATTATTAGTTACCTAGAGATATATTTTAAATACTATCCTTCAATATTATATATGTTTTCAAGGGTAGTTTGTTATTTCTCGAATTGAAAGGGAAGCATAAGAACTTGTCAAATTGAAATTATGTCATTATAAAACGGGAACAAATTCTAAGTTGAATTATTGACTAATGATTGAGATTTTTTACGAGACAATTTGTTTCTTGAATGTGTTAGTTATACACTATCAATATTCATGTTCATCCTCATAAACTCACACTTTTATATTATTACTCAAGCATAAATTTTAAATAAATTAATATTCATTGATACGAGGTACACACGCTTACCTTGAGACTAATTATACTAAAAGTAGGAAGGCTTTAGGGTAACGTTAAATTACGAAAATATCCATCAAAAGTGGAGTGATATTTTTACCCTTATCTACACACCATCCCTATAATATTTTTGTACCAAATAGTAAATTTATCTTCCAATAAATGATAAAGAGATAGTAACGGTAAATTCAAAAGTGTAACCTTTCATATTGTAATGGGTAGAGAGTTGTATAACAAAATTCAGTAATGCTTATGTATTATCTCACCATTTAAGAAAATCACCAGCTACACTTTCAAATGGTTATTCTCATCCGTTGAAGAAACTCATTAATAGCAAATTAAACTTTGAGGAAGCATTTGCTGGTATACGTAGAGTTTAAGTCGATTGAAATATTCCACTTCCTGTAAGAATTTTAAATTTTTTGATTAAGCTTATTTGTTCATCTCTAGCAAAACATTAATCTACTCTACGGTATACCCCTATCTTGTATAAGATAGAGAGGCTATTTTCGATAGTCCGCCGGTCCAAGAAAAGCAACATACAAATCTACTCTGCAAATACCAAATGAGGTTATAAGTTTTTTTAAAAAGCTTCCTATATATGTGTATTTATGAAATTTATATTTGTATGGGGTCGAATCAGATGTAATGTGAGTCGAGTATGTATCCCTAGACGGCCGTAGATATCGAATGATGTACTCTTTCACATCCATACGATAAAAGGGAGTACGCCTCCGAACATAGAGGCGTATCGACAGACTCGTCCGCATAGGCGCCGACTTCCCCCCTCCCCCAATCCCGTTATTGTAATACCAGTAGCTCTGAAATGATGTAATGTGTTGGCGAGGGGATCTTCCTTCTATATAAGGAAGGGTCTCCCTCATTTGTAAGGCAAGTGTTATCATTCAATAATAATACAATCTCTCTCTATCTATCATTCTCTCCCTATTTCATCTCTCTATTGCTAGATAGCTTTAACACTTCACTAAAATATCTTGCGATTTTATAAGAACAACCTGCATACAAATCATAGATCTATCTTTGAATATATTAACATTGATTCCGATTTACCCTCTCACATAATCTTTGATTGTCCTTAACTCAAAAATTGACCGATAACTTTTGAGTCAAACAATTTGGCGCCGTCTGTGGGGATTTCGAGAATCAAACTCGTAGTATACATCCAAAAGATCCGATCATCAGAAAGACCCCAGAAATGGCCGAAAACAACACCCGATCCAAAGCCATAATGGAAGTTACCACCAACCTCTTAAGTTCCATGAACGAGACCGGTGGTAATGCTGCCATCAATGCCACCCCTGATATCACACCCGAGGCGGAAGTCTCACCTTCCCCCTTCGGGAACCTTGAAACCCTGCAGGAAAAAGACACCTCCACTTCAAGAGAAGCACTCCAACGGTCAGGAAATTACTGGAGGAATGGCTAACCAGCACCCTGGGCGGCTTAGTGGAAAAGCCACCGCGGGGTTATGAAAATGCAGCACCAACAACGAACAACACTGTCACAGCAGACGAGCAGGAAGGAACACGAACCAACAACCAACCCGTCGAAATGCAAACACACGACGACACGTTGGCCTCCATTCTAAGAAAGATGGAAGAAATGGAAAACGAAAATCAGGCCCTCCGTGACCAAATGAAGGAATACCAGGATAGAGTTGACAAGATCCATGGAGCACCTAACTTGCTACCCAATCGGGACGTAGGAAGGTTTGTAGAGCAACCCTACTCCGAGGAAGCCGCACCCTACACCATCCCATAGACCTTCAAGATGCCTCCTACCTGAGGGTGTAAGACGGAACCATCGATCTCGGGGATCATCTCATCCACTATGTCACCGCTGTGAAAGGTAATGATTTGTCTAAGGAACATGTGCCATCAGTACTGCTGAAGAAGTTCGGCGAAACATTGATCGGAAGAGCCCTGACCTGGTATTCCCAACTTCCCGCCAAAGCAATCTTAACCTTCGAAGAGATGGCGGATAAGTTCATCACAGCACACGCTGGCGCTAAGAAGGCAGAAGCAAGGGTAAACGATATCTTCGCCGTAAGACAAACCACGTGCAAAGGCCTAAGGGACTTCCTCGCCATATTCAACAGAGAAAGGATGAGCCTACCAAACGTGTCGGAGGGCATGGCGGTAGCGGCTTTCCAGAACGGACTCAGCAGGGACGGCTCCAGAGCAACCAAGAAACTGCTAAGCCGGCTCATGAAATATCCCCCTACAACCTGGGATGAGATCCATAATGTCTACTGCACCGAGGTACGGGCAGACGAGAAGGATCTTAACGGACCTACCCGACGTCTGATAGCCATACATCCAGACACAAGGAGAGATCAACGACACGAGGGATGCCGGGAACTCACCCTCGCCCCAGTAAAAAGCGACACCAGCCTTACATAAGGTCTCCCATTCCGTCCCCTCGCCAAGCAGACGCACTACAACACCATCTAGCCCCGCTCAGAAATGAACGAGGTAAGCCCCTTTACTTTCTTCACATCACTTTTGTGTTTCTCCTTCAGAAATTGTGTACGCACTAGAGAAGCTCGGCAACAAAGTGCAATGGCCCCAGAAAATTAAATTGGACCCTGCCACAAGAAAGTCAAACGTCCTCTGTGAATTTCACCAAGAACCGGGGCACAGGACCGAAGACTGCATTGGCCTACAACAAGAAGTTGTCAGGATGCTAAACCAAGGATACCTGAAGGAGCTACTTAGCGACAAGGGAAAAACTAATTTTGCACGCGGACGGGAACATTCCCGTGGACCTCCGAAACCACCCTCTCCGACGCATACGGTGAACACGATCGTCGGAGAGGGGAATGACGTCACCATCAATCATGTCAAATTCGCCAACACACACACAGACTGAAGAGGACCATCTCCCACGAATGGTACGATGACCTCGAAAGAAGTATCACCTTTGATAAGTCTGACGCTGACGGTTTGTGTTTCCCTCATTATGATGCATTAGTTATTACTTTACATATCGTTGATACGGACGTCAGGAGAGTCATGATCGATGACGGAAGCGGCGCCTACATCATCCATCCGAGAGTCCTCCCACAGATGGGACTCGAAACAGGATAACCCCCCGCTGCATAACTCTAACTGGTTTTAACAATGCAGTAGAGCGCACATCGGGAGAAGTGACTCTACCCGTCCTCGCGGGGGGAGTCACCCTGGAAACTACCTTCCATGTGATGAACCAGGAGACAGCCTACAACGTCATCATTGGGCGCCCATGGATAAATGCCATGCGAGCGGTCCCTTTGAGCTTGTATCAAGTGGTCAAGTTCCCTACCCCATGGGGGATATTCAGCATCAAGGGAGAACCACGCATAGTGCAAGAGTGCTATAAAATAACACAAGACTGCGCCCAAACCCGACAATTGAGCGGGGCGAGCGCAGAAGCATAACAATCAGCCATGTCGGGAACCAAAGCGGACCCGACGGCCGACACCATCAGAGACCCAGACGTTGTGGAAGCTTGTAAAGCTACGGTCGAGGATCTCGACCCAGTTCGGCTTGATTGTGATGACCCTGAAAAGAAGGCGTACATCGGCCACGGGCTCATCGACCCGGGTAAGTATCATGAATTTCTGACTAACCATGCAGACACATTTGCTTTTTCCCATGTCGACATGCCAGGGATCTCGCCTGATATCGCCATCCACAAGCTCAATGTGGACCCACTACATCCACCGGTAAGGCAAATCAGGAGAAAGTTCAATGCCATAATAAACGAGGCAGTCCGCGAAGAAGTAGACAAGCTGCTAGCCAACGGCTCCGTCAGGGAGTCAAAATACCCACAATTGGTCACCAACATGCTGATGGTCAAAAGAAGAACGGGAAATGGAGGATGTGCGTGGACTTCACCGACCTGAACAAGGCCTATCCTAAGGATTCCTCCCCCCTCCCTCACATCGATCAACTGATCAACGCCACTGTCGGACATGAACTACTAAGTTTCTTGGATGCATACTCCAGCTATAACCAAATCCTGATGGCCGAGGAAGATCGAGAGAAAACCACATTCATCACACACCAGGGTACCTACTGTTACAGAGTGATGCCCTTCGGGCTCAAGAACGTAGGGGCCACTTACTAAAGTCTGGTCACTAAGATGTTCAATGAGCAACTTGGAAAAACCATGGAGGTTTACATCGACGACATGCTAGTGAAGTCAGCAAGAAAGGATGATCACATCAACCACTTGCGAGAGGCCTTCAAGATACTGAACAAATACAGGATGAAGCTGAATCCCGAGAAATGCGCCTTTGGCGTGGCGTGAGGAAAGTTCCTAGGTTTTCTCATATCCCAAAGAGGGATCGAAGTCAACCCCAATCAGATCAAGGCAATCGCCTCAATACCTGAAACACTCAACAACAAGAAACATGTCCAGAAGTTGACAGGTCGAGTAGCCGCCCTCTCCCGCTTTATCTCCCGATCCTCAGACAGATGCCACAAATTCTTCAGCGTGTTGAGAAAGGATAACAGATTCCACTAGAATGACGAATGTGTTAAAGCCCTACAAGAACTGAAGACTATCGTTGCCACCATTGCTGTTAAAAGCAAAACTAGGTGAGCCTTTATTGACACATCTAGCCGTATCAGAAGTTACGGTCAGCGCGGTACTGGTTTGTGAAGAAAAAGGTACGCAATCGCCTATCTATTACAATATCAAAACCCTAGTGGACGCCAAAACTCGGTACCCACACCTCGAGAAATTTGCTTTGGCACTGGTCACGACTTCCAGAAAGCTGAGACCCTACTTCCAGTGCCACCCCATCAGAGTGGTGACCACTTTCCCTCTGAGGAGCATCCTGAACAAGACCGAACTATAGGTCCGTCTCGCTAGATGGGCCATAGAGCTCAGCGAGCACGACATAACTTATATTCCCAGAACCGCCATCAAGTCGCAAGTCCTCGCCGACTTCGTGGCCGACTTCAGTGTCAAAATCTCGCTAGAGGCGGAGAAGGAAGCCCTGCAAGCCGCTTCAAACACCGACCCTTGGATTCTCCACACCGATGGGGCCGAAAATGCCTCGGGATCGGGACTGGGAGTCATCCTCGAAGTTCCCACAGGCGAAGTCATTCGCTAGTCCATATGATGTCCCGAGATGACTAACAACGAATCAGAATATGAAGCTATTGTTGCAGGTATAAAATTAGCCATCAGGTACAGAGCTCGCCGACTGGTCCTACATTGCGACTCACAGCTTGTGGTAAATCAAGTCACCGGGACTTATCAGGTCAAGGAATAGAGACTATAGAAATTCCGAACAGAGATCTGCAAACTAATGGCATAGCTTGACGAATGCCGCTTCGAACAAGTTCGTAGGGTGCATAACGCCAAAGCAGACGGACTGGCTAAACTCGCCGCCACCGCCACCAACCTGAATAAAGAAAGCACTGTCACCCTCCTTCACTCAGCGATCGACCACACCGAGGTACTCTCCCTGCAGCTGACATGGGACTGGCGCAATCAATTTTTATCGTATTTGCAGGATGGAAACCTACCACATGACAAAAATGAAGCAAGAAATCTTTGCACACAAGCAGCGAGGTAGTGTATGGTAAATAACGACTTCTACAAAAGGACTTTTGGAGGACCCCTGGCTAAGTGCCTAGGCCCCAACCAGACGACGCCAGTGTTAAAGGAGGTCCACGAAGGTCATTGCGGAACTCATACAGGTAACCAAGCACTTGTGCAATGTCTAATACGGGCTGGGTAATACTGGCCCACCATGAAAAAGGACGTGGCAGAATACGTTCGCCAATGTGAAAAATGTCAAAAGTTCGCCCCTCTGATATATCAGCCGGGGAACCCCTCCATTCGGTCACCTCACTATGGCCCTTCATCAAATAGGAAATGGACATCGTCAGACCACTACCCGTCGGACGAGGAAAGGTACGCCTTTTATTAGTTTTAACTAACTATTTCTCCAAGTGGGTGGAAGCAGGTGCCTACACCCAGATCCGCGAGCAAGAGGTCATCGCCTTCACCTGTAAGAACATTATATGTCGCATCGGCATCCCCAAAGAAATGACATGCGACAATGGACGACAGTTCATAGGACAAAAGACAACCAACTTCTTCGACAAATGGCTCATCAAAAGAATACTTTCAATGCCATATCATCCAGCCGCCAACGGCCAAGGAGAGTCATCCAACAAACCCATACTAAACATTTTGAAGAAAAAACTTAAAGACGCTAAAGGATTGTGGCCCGAATTACTGCCAGAAGTACTATGGGCGCAGATGACTACCCCCAAATCCTCCACAGGATAAACTCCTTACTCATTAGTCTATGGAACTGATGACGTCATATCGGTTGAAGTCGGTGAGCCAAGCCGTACTCGCTCATGAGCGGAGAAGAGAACGATGGAAATAGACTACAAGATCTAGATGAAGCCGAAGAAAGAAGGGAAATGACCCACATTAGGCTAGTGGCCCAAAAATAGCAGATCGAGAGATACTACAACAAAAGAGCAAAAATTCGGCCACTCAAAGTAGGCGACTATGTGTTAAAGGCCAAGACATTGGCATCCAGAGACCCTAACGAAGGAAAGTTGGGCACCAATTGGGACGGACCCTATAAAATCACCGCAACAGCAGACAAAGGCTCCTTCAAGCTAGAAACTATGAATGGGAAGACACTCCAAAACAACTAGAACATCTACACCTCAAGCATTTCCATTTTTAAAGAGTATTCCCCAAGTCGTACTCTTTTTCCCTCATTCGAGTTTTGTCCCAATTGGGTTTTCTCGGAGAGGTTTTTAATGAGGTGACAAAGGAGATGCTCGAGAATGTTTAGAAGTTTAAATCTGATATACCAAGTGTACCAGCGGTTGGCACGAATGGCATATCATAGGGACTAGGGCTACGGCCATCTCCAATGTATGAAAGGCTACAGTCGCCTCTAATATACGAAAGGCTAAGGCCCCAACAACGTAAGGAAAGACCAAGGTCATCCTCGACAAACGAAAGGCTATGGATACCCATAAACGCAAAAGGCTAAGGCCCTAACGGCGTAAGGAGAGACTACGGTCGCCTCCAATATACGAAAGGCTAAGGCCCTAACAACGTAAGGAAAGACCACGGTCATCCTCGACAAACGAAAGGCTACGGACACCCATAAATGCAAAAGGCTAAGGCCCTGACGGCATAAGGAGAGACTACGGTCGCCTCCAATATACGAAAGGCTAAGTCCCCAACAACGTAAGGAAAGACCACGGTCATCCTCGACAAACGAAAGGCTATAGACACCCATAAATGCAAAAGGCTAAGGCCCTGACGGCGTAAGGAGAGACTATGGCCGCCTCCAATATACAAAAGGCTAAGGCCCCAAAAATGTAAGGAAATACCACGAACATCCTCGACAAACGAAAGGCTATGGCCACCCATAAATGCAAAAGGCTAAGGCCCTGATGGCATAAGGGGAGACTACGGTCACCTCCAATATAAGCATAGAGGGTTAAGGCCCTAACAGCGTATAAAAAGACTATGGTCGTCTCCGATAAATAATAGGCCACGCCACGCACAACACAGAAGTTGCAAAAGAAGACATAAAAACACAACAGTTCCCATAAAGTCATCATAAATCATCTTAACAAAATAGTCTCGATTAAAAAAAGAGAAAAAGTCCTATCTAACCGTCCTGGCCCCCATCACCTTCCTCCGCACCGACCGCACCGTCATCGTGGTCCCCATAACCTTCGGCCTGGAACACCCTATCAATCCAAGACCCTGTGCCCAACTGGTCCACCTCCGCAAAGGTACAACCCGCTTGGTCCGGAGAGTCGGGGTCATACCCACAAGCCTCACGTGCGACCCTAACAAGGCGACGCTGAGCTTCGACCTCCGCCTCAGTGGCTCTACCGGCGGCCAACAACTCCTTAAAAATAGTCCATCTCCCCTCAGCATATACTAACATGTCGTGAGCCTTACGAGATGTATCGCCAGCTGGAACAACAGTCTTCGCCTGCTGAAGGGCGACCACCTCAGCCGTTGTGGGCCTGAGCTCGGCGTTAAGGGCATCAACCATGGTACGCAACTCCACTGCCTCCACCACCGCCACACGGACCAGGTCCAGCTCTCCGTTCCGCTGATGGAGGAGGCTCTCCAATTCGGTATTTTGGCCACAACGACCATCAATTCCGCGTCCGCCCTCTCCAGATGCGCCGTACGCTCCCGCAGCTGATCCTCCGCCAGCTTCAAACCTTTACAAAATACTCGAAACTGAGGGTCCTGGGTGTAGAGGTCCGCCAGCGTCTTGTGCTTACTACGGGCCTCCCGGTATTTCTTCGACGCTTTTATGATTGTAGCATTCTTCCTTCGCTCCCGTCGGCCCCGCTCCCCCTCCAAGATAAGTGTCTGTGAAAAAGGTAAAGAAAAGACATAGTTCAAAACGACATAACACCTCAGGGCTCATAAGAGAACTATGAAAAGCAATAACTAAGTCATACATGTAAGGAAGTACCAGCGACTCGACGAGCAAATCTCTGTCGCTCACGACCTTCAAAGTCTCCGTCTCGGCAGCCCCACATAGCAAGGAATTGTCCGCCACGGCCTGCTTGCTGTCCAGCAGCAGATTATATCCCGTAGGGATCATGAGCCGACGGGTAGGAACTATCATTGCCATATCCACCCGGGCGTAGTCATCCTGCGGCACATCCGCGGGAGCAGGAGCTTTTCCGGGAGCAGCCCCCTCCTCGTCTATAGCTGCGTCGGTGACAGCCGGCGTGCTGTCATTCTCAACACGCGGGGAAGCGGTACTTCCTGCAAGCTCCCTCAAGAGGGTCGCCCTCTCCGGTCTGATGGAGTCGCCCATAAAAACTGGCTTCGACTCGGGGCGGTGAGTAATCGCCTGCCTCTGTTCCACGACCATCCAATTTCTAAGGTGTAGTCGGTGCCTCTTTCGCTCCAACGCTCGTCGTCCTCTAAAGCGTCCTCTTCAACAAGAAGAGGTGGAGGCAAAAAGCCCTCTCTTGATACCGGCTCCTTCACCAGCTCAACCATGGGATGAGAAGTCCCGGGGACATCCGCAAAGGCCGGCTCCCAAATTACAGCTCTGCCCTCTAAATGAGCAACGTCAGAAACATCAGCCCTAGATGCTCCCACATCTGCTCGATCACCCTCAGGGTGAAAGGCCTCAGAGGCGGTCTCTCCCACGTGAACTATGAGTTCAAAACTGAAATCCACCGATGAGGAAGTGGCGGCACGATGTCTCCTTCTCCGCGGTGCACTCCGGGCTGCCAACACAGTTATAAGAATGTATCGGAAAACATGGCGTCTAAACAAGATACTTGGTCGCTAAATCTAGAACTACTATAATACCTAGGAGGCCGTATTTTACGGTAAAGGCAGCCCACGTCGTGCACTCCTCCGCGAAGGGGATCAACCGCCCCACCCAAGTTTTAATGTCCGGTACGGACTGGGGTGTACGCACTCTTGCTGCATACATGAAACATAATGAGATGATGAAAGGCCGAACATGCATAAAGCAAGTAAACGTAAGGGATAACACTTACGTTTGGCATTCCATGCCTCAGGGAATCCGGCTGGGTCCGATACTAGATCTGAGGTTCGGATGAAGAAATATTTCAGCCATAACTAACGATTGGGTTTGTCGTCCGTCTCGACAACCAGGACCTTTGTCCCTCGATTCTTCAGTTGGAGCATTGTCCCTCTCATGAATCCGGGACTAAACAGCTGCAGCAGATGGTACACCGTGACATCTAAGCCGGCCCTCTCGGCATAAGTCATCAAAATACGGTATATTTTCCATGTATAAGGGGTAAGCTGAGCCGGACATATGTTGTAGAACCGGCCCAACTCTTCCGTCAACGGGTAAATAGGGAGGCTACAACCCATTATAAAGGGATATTCATAGAAGGCACAGAACCTGGGCCTATGTACGTTGGAGAGATCCCCTTCGGCCATTTGCATAACAGCCGCATCCGAAATCTGACAAGATACTCGGAGTTCATTTAGGAGAGGTTCGGTAAAAGTGGATCTTTCCCATGCAGGGGTAGTCCCCTTTGTTGGAAAATCCCTTCGAACGTATAGTTCCCGGGGAAGCAGTTTATCCACGGAAAGGGGGACGAGAGGTTTACGGGGTTTTTTACCACCCCCTGAGGGCTGAGAAACCCTAGAAGTAGCTTCACCCTCGTCTGTCCCACGACGACGGCCACCCTTAGCCATTTTTAAATCTTTCTATTCAAGGTATAACAGCAAACCACAAGGTCAATACGAAAAGCTGTATTGCTATCAGAAAAAAGATGAATAACAGGAGTATAAAGAACCTTTTGCGATGATACAAAGAATAGAAATTCTTGAAATTCCTCGCTATTTATAGCAGGCCAGTAACGGGATTCGAAGAGGTTTGTATCAGAAAAGGAGGCGGGAAACCGAAATATCAAATAGCCTTTCTGGCCGGCCTCGGGAGCAACTGCAATCATGACGCATGTCGTCAGCAAACGACGGTTCAGAAGAACGTACCACGTGTGCACATGCTGACAGATCCAGTACGGGTCGAATTTTTTCACCCATTGCAGATATATGCCAAATACATCTCCAATAGGCGGATGAACTAACTGTATGGGGTCGAATCGGATGTAATGTGAGTCGAGTATATATCCCTAGACGACCGTAGATGTCAAATGATATCCTCTTTCATGTCCATACGACAAAAGGGAGTACGCCTACGACCATAGAGGCGTATCGACAAACTCGTCCGCATAGGCGCCCCCACTTCCCCCCCCCCCCAATGCCGTTATTGTAATAGCAGTAGCTCTGAAATGATGTAATGTGGTGGCGAGGGGACATTCCTTCTATATAAGGAAGGGTCTCCCTCACTTGTAAGGCAAATGTTATTATTCAATAATAATACAATCTCTCTCTATCTATTATTCTCTCCCTATTTCATCTCTCTATTGCTAGCTAGCTTTAACACTTCACTAAAATATCTTGCGATTTTATAATAACAACGTGCATACGAACATAGATCTATCTTTGAATATATTACCATTGATTCCGATTTACCCTCTCACATAATCTTTGATTGTCCCTAACTCAAAAAGTGACCGATAACTTTTGAGTAAAACAATATTCTATTTTTTCTCGGCTAATCATATAGCAAGAACGAATAGTATATTATGCATTTGATTGTTTGTTGTAGTCTTTGCTTTGAGAGGTAATTTTATTTGGATATTACATATCACTTTTATCACAATATTTTTAATATTCATGGATTCTACTCATTGTATACAATAATCCGTTAATACATCGGGTAATGTTTCTCCGTTTCAATTTCTTTTATTTTTGTTCGATATGAAAACTTAAGAATTATTTTATTTGGCGTGTCTCGTTACATTATCTGCTCAGGTAAATTACGAAATTTATTTTTTCTTTCTGTTGGTTGGCTTTTTCGGCTTTCATCTTCTCCCCTTGTTTAGTCTATTTACTCACCGCTCTTAAAAAACGTTTACATCTCTCTTTGTCATACTACCAAATTCAAATATTCAAATTGAAAATGATGCTACAAGTGAAAGGACATCTACTCAAATTGAGTTGATTATGAGCCTCTTGCACGACCCAATCCTCCCTCCGTGAGATGTCGTGACGACACCTAATTTCTACGACTAGGTAAACCTAATATTTGAGAAATAACCAAAAATGAAAGCAAACCTTAATAACTAACAACAACAGATATTTGAATACTGATATAAATGTTGCTTGGCATGTACAATAATCAACTCTTAAAATATACACAAACTTCTCCCAATACCCGGAACACCATAAGTCACAAGCTTCTAAGAATTTGTCTAATTGTTCTATACATCAGTATCTAGAAGAAGTAAAGGAAGAACAACACAAAAAAGATAGAGGGAGACTCCAGGGTCTGTAGACGCGGGCAGAAGTACCTTGAAGTCTCTGGAGCAGCAGCAAGTATGCAACTAAAAGTGGGGCTGGTAGGAGGTACTGGGATTTGCACACGCAAAAATGTGTAGAAGAATAGCATGAGTACACCATAATGGTACCCAGTAAGTGCCAAGCCTAACCTCGGCTGAGTAGTGACGAGGTCAGATCAGGGCCCACTAGTGTATATAAAATAATTAAGGCAAAAAAGGTATTTTATGTAATAAAGAATGGAATTTGACAAAAAGGAAATCCACATAGAACTAATACTACAACACACAAGAATAAATAACGGGGTTCTCCCGAGATACCATCTTGTAATTCCAAAAGTAAATGTACATGAGAACTCCCGAGGTACCGCCTCGTAGTCCGAGCATGAAACCGAAAAGCTTTTATGTCAAAATATGAAGAAAAAAATAATTTCTAGATTTAAAATTTAGTTTTTAGTTGACTTTGGCCAATATTTTTGGTAAACGGATCCCGATCTGTATTCCAACAATTTCGAAAGGTCCACGGTAAAATATGAAACTTGAGCGTATTCCAGGAATTTGAATTTCGAGGTCTCTAGCCTTAGAAAATATTTTTTGAAGAAATTTGTTGTGTTGGTTTTTAAAGGAAATAAAAAATGAATTAATGCTTGAGCTCGTTGGTATCAGTCCCGTGTTTTGGTTTTGGATCCTGGTACAAGTTTATTATGATATTTAAGTCCTATCTTTGAAATTTTGTGAGAATCAAAATTGATTTGACGCGATTTGGACATCCGGTTGAAAAGTTAGAAAATCATGAGTTTTGAAGTTAAATTCATAGTTTTTGTGATATTTTGATGATTTGATCGGACGATCAAATCTATATGATATTTTTAGACTTGCGTGCATATTTGGTTTGGATCCCTAACGGTTTCGGTGAGTTTCAGATAGGTTTCGGCTATGTTGCGCTTGTTTTTGGATGCTTTATCGTCGTTTCTTCAAGAAAAAATGATACTATATTGAGAAAATGAGATCCAAATTTAGTTTTTATTGAACTATTAGATCCGTATTAAAATTATAGTGCGATATAAAAAAGAATCATAGAATTTGAACATCGTATGAAGAAGTTATGCGCATTTTCGTATCGGAAAAAATTGCTGGTTTCTGGTGTGGTCGCAAATGCGCACTTTTTCATCACAATTGCGATGCCCAGTTCGCGAATGCAAATGTTTTATCGCAAATGCAACTTCTGCCATACCTGCCTAGTTCCTAAATTGCGAGGGTTCATAATTGCGAACCCTCGGTTGCAAATGTGATATCTGAGGCTTGTTAACTGATATTTTTGACGGGATTTTCACCAATTTTTCAACTTTCTCAAATCCTAAACCTCCATAGGCAATTTTCCAAAGATCTAAACTTCTTCAAATTATTGGTAAGTGATCTCTAACTAATTCCTCCTGTTCTTTAGCAACTTTTAACAAGATTTCAACCGAAAATCTAGAGTTTTTATGGTAAAAATTAGCATTTTTGGGTAGAGATTAGAATTTTCAAATTTTGGGAGATTTAGACCTCGATTTGATGTTGGTTTTGAAAACCAATTACATAATTGGGTTTATGGGTGAATGAGTGTTCGATTTTTGTAAATTTTGTAGGGTTCCGAGGTGTAAGCCCGGGGATTTGGCTTCTTGAAAATTGTATAAGAATCATAGTTTTGACAATTGAAAATTATTTTTCTTTCATTGTTTGATATATTCAAGTCGTTTTTGGCTAGATTGAGCCAAATGTTAAGAAAGCAAAAGCTAAATTGAGTATTAAATTGACTGGATTGAGGTAAATATCTTGCCTAACCTCATGTGCAGGGCTTCCTCTTAGGATTTGAGTCTTCTATGTTGATTGTAGTCCGTGTATACGAGGTGACGAGTGCATGTTCGAACTTAATTGTGGAAAGTTGGCCTTTCAGAGTTCATAGGTCCTTGTATTGACTGAGTATGAAGTTGTTCTTGATATGATTGAGCTTCCATTTGCTAGTTTCACCTCTACATGCTTTAATTGGAATTAATTGCTTTATGATTCATTCTTATTGCCTGTTTGACTCTTATTTTGCTTAACTGGAGATTTTTACCTCTTCTATCATTATGCTATCTTTCATAATTGCTTGTCTTTATTGGTAACCATTATTATCGCTCTTGTAATTGTTTAGTCTTAAGAGGTTATGATTATCTTCCCGTTGCTCATTCTTAATTGAAACTATTATATATTCTTTGTAATTTGCCCAACCTTAAAAGAAGTTTAGGTATCCTATATTTAGTTGACTTTTCCTTATTTGAATTATTTGATTCATGCTAGCTTCCTTGTTGTTGAACTACATATTATGGGATTGTTGCTTCACATTATTTTTTCCTTTGTTAAGTTGTTCTTATTATGCTTAGAATTCTCTATTGGGGTTATTCCTTGTGAGCTAGTTTCAACATCTCCTTGTTATCGAAAGTTCTTGAGTTGATTTACTTGTCGTGTTCCTGTATATATTGTCATTGTTGTTGTGGTACTTGTTGTGATTGTGCACGAGGTTTCTGCCGTGCGGTTGTTAATATTGTGATGCACGAGGTTTTGGCCGTGCGGTATTATTATGGGGTTGTACGAGGTTTTTGTCATGCTATTGCTGCTATTGACATATTGCACATGTGGTGTGACAAAGCGCAATATATGTGCGTGTGTATATACATATATGTATGTGAGGGTTGCGCATGTGACGAGATAAGATGAGAATATTATGATTCACGTGTGGTAAAACAAGGCAGGCACTTATTATGTTATTATTTGCACACGTGGCGAGACAAGGTGGGCTATGTCAGGGATTGATTGTGATGATTTGTGATGGCCTAGGGGTATTATTGTTGTTTGATATTGTGTTGTGGTATGCTTACCTGTATGAGTTTTATCTCGTGGAAGTTGTGAAAAAATATCTTATGTGCCGTCCGTTCTTTTCCTTGTCCTCATTAGCTGCTAGGAACTATGTTAAAGCAGTTGCACAAGCATACATGTAGTTGAACACTCCTATTGAATATAAAGTTCTCATGATATTTGCTGAGTATAGATGTACACCTTCATCTACTTGTCATATATGTGAAAATAGCTCTAGTTAGTGCGTGAGTTATCATCGTGACCATGCTTTGTGATGGGGGCACAAGACTCCAGGGTTCAGGTATTGGGACCTGTGAGCTGTAAGTTCTCCAAGGTTCGGTATTTCGTGGAGTCTATTGGCTAAGATTTGATGTGAACACTGTCATAGTTTCTGATTTATTGCTATGTTACTATAATTGTGATTTAGGTTTTGGGTTTGTGATTCACTCGCTCTTCTATGTCAGTATTATGGTAGTTCAACTATTACTTGTTGTTTTTCTTCCCTTAATGCAATTGTTGTATTGTGAGCCATAGTGTGTATTCTTTATATGTATACATCATGTTCCATTGTTGTGTATTCTTTATATGTATACATCATGTTCTGTTGTTCCTAGGCTTATATTTGTACAGTTTATTAGACCGGTAGGTGTCTTGACTATTCCTCGTCACTACTCCATCGAGGTTAGTCTTGATACTTATTGGGCACCTCTGTGGTGTGCTCATGCTACTCTTCTGCGCATTTTTGTTGTGCAGTTCTAGGTGTCAATCGTTATTAGTTTTGCAGACCATTGCCGAAGAGACTCAAGGTAAACTTGCTGCTGCGTTTGCTTTTCCCATGTTCCTATGGTAAACCTATCTTTGGATATATCCGGCATGGTCCTGCAAGTGAGTTTGCTTTTCCCATGTTAGGCTATTTTCATATGGGTAACTTGCTTACACTGAACTCTTTCTTTCGCATGTCAGATCCATATTATGGTGATCGAGCGCAACCGGTGGGGGAAGCGAAGGACGACCATTTTTAAGAAGATGACCTCCAAGTACCGAGAGTATCGCACCACACATCAAATGCTAGCTAATTTTCTCAGCCAGGATGGCCAGTTTCAGTTGCTCTGTGATGGGCTCACACTGAAGGACGAGGAGCTGAATAAGAATGAGTAAGAGCTGAGGGAGAGGGACGATGATCTTATGAGGGCCATCAACAGGTGTAACGTGCTTGAGGTAGCACTAAAGGATAAGGAGGACGAGCACGAGGTGTGCAAGGGAGTGACGACCGAGAATGCTGTTTTCAGGCACAAGTGGCATCTTTAACAATTGAACTCGAGTAGAGGGAGGCAAGGGCTGTGGATTTGAGGGATGAATTGAGTGCCAATATCGACGAGTTGGGTCGAGCTGAGAAAGTTAGAATGGTCATTGCGACTAAGGCAGCAGCCCTAGATGACACCTTTTGTGTTTGCATGTCCAAGCGAGCAAACGAGGCGGAGAAGTCGATGCTCAAGGTAGAAAGGTTAGAGAAAACGATCATGGGTTTGGAGGAAGACTTGTCCGATTTGAATGAGCAAGTCATTTTCCTGAGGGCCGAGAGGACGCAACAATAGGCACATCAGTCTACATCTCATACTTTTGTTGATCCCAGTGTGTCGCGGGAGTCGTATGAAATGAGGGTCCATGTCGAGGCTCAAGGCACGTACAACTCGTGAAGCTTATGGTTATGACCCTGGTACACTCGGTAGGGATGATGACGATGCAACAAATATACTTGCTGTTGATCCTTGATATGATGAGTAGTATGCTGATGATGATGTGGCATGAAACTTTTGTACTTAAGTTTCTTTTTTTAAGTTTGCTATTTTCATAAGGGCGTCCTCGAGCCCTTTGTAAAGAAGTACTTTAACCCAACAATTGAAATGGAACAATTACCTTTTTGCTATGTATTTTCAGATTTTTGTTCTCTTTTTTTTTTGTTTTCTATGTGGGTAAGTCCTTGATTTTTCAATTTTTTTCATGTAATATTGATTTTGGGGGAATCGAACTTATACCGACTTGTGGCCGAGTGTTAATTAGCTCGAACGAGGTAGAAACTCAAATAATTTGAGCGAGGTCGAATGTCGAGTAATTGAGCAAGGTCAAATGTAAAGTAATTCGAGCGGGTCAAAGGTAATGTAATTCGAGCAAGTTGAATTTAAAGTAATTCGATCGAGGTTGTAACCCTTTACGAGTTCGAGTGAGGTCGAACTATCTTTTTCTTGGCGATGGTTGGTGGTAAATTCGAGGGAGGTCAAATTGTAACCCGTTATGAGTTCGAGTGAGGGTGAACTATCTTTTTCTTGGCGATGGTTGGTGGTCGTAAGGGTGAAAATTCGAGCGAGATTGAATTGTAACCCGTTATAAGTTCGAGTGAGGTCAAACTTCTACTTTCGCTTGGGGATGGCCATAAGGGTGTAGATTCGAGCGAGGTTGAATTGTAACCCATTATAAGTTCTAGTGAGGTAGAACTTTACTTTCGCTTGGAGATGGTCGATGGCAGTAAGGGTATAAATTCAAGCGAGATCAAATAGTAACCCGTTATGATTTGAGTGAGGTCAAACTTTACTTTTGTTTGGTGATGGTCGATGATTGTAAGGGTGTAAATTCGGCGAGGTGGAATTATAACCCTTTATGAGTTCAAGTGAGGTTGAACTTTACTTTTGCTTCGTGATGGCCGATGTACGTAAGGGTGTAAATTCTAGCGAGGTCGAATGTAAAATGTAAATTGACTTGAAGTTGTGAAAAGATGCATGATGATCCTTTGTTTATTTCATTCGTTGGAGAATTTTACATGTTGATGTTTGTTCCATACATATATTTGAGAAACTCTAGTCTACATAATCCCTTCACCGCTCGGCCTAGAGAAGTAGTCGATAGGCGAAATTATTTATACTAAAACTTTGAGACGTCCCCTTTGTTCCCTCATTAAAAACCTCCCCGATAAAACCCAACTGGGATGAAACCCGGGCGAGAGAAAAAGAGTACTACTTGGAGGGCGTCCATTCTCAAAATTTGAAGTATTTGAGGTGGGTACAATTATTTGGTAGTATCTTTCCCTCCATTGTTCCTTGTTGGAATAATACTTTTTTTGCTTCTGACATGATTTTTTATGGCTGTCCCAATCGGCTCCTAGTTTACATTCTTACTAGCTTTTGTTTTGTCCATGAGTACGTAGTCCCCAAATTTTAGTGGTCTTACTTTGGCTTTTTTGTTGTATTACCATTATTGTAACGACCTGGCCGGTCGTTTTTGGAATTTACTCACGGATCCCTTATTAACCGCTTCCCCTAAGTTCATTTCTATTTTGGTTTTCCAGAAAGTTCGGTATTGGGATTCAGAGTGTTTTGGGACACAGTCCCTAAATGAGACCTAAGTGTTGAAAAATGGTCCGTAATTGGAACCGTGTGAAGATGGTCTCGGAATGGAAATCCGATGGTTTCATTAGCTCCATTAGGTGATTTCGGGGTTGGGAGCGTGTTTGGAATGTATTTTGGAAGTCCATAGCTCATTTAGTCTATAAATGCCGAAAGTTAGTATTTTGGCAAATTCCGGTTGATAGGTGAAATTTTGATCCAAAGGTCGAAACAGAATTTCAGAAGTTGTTGTAGCTTTGTTAGATAATTTGGGATATACGTGCAAAATTTCAAGTCATTCGAACATGTTTTGGTTGAGTTTTTGACCGAAGGTGTGTTTTGGAAGTTTTAAAGGAACATAGGCTTGAATTTGATGTAATTTGATGTTTTTAGTGTTAGTCGAGGTGTTTTGATGATTGGAACAAGTTCGTATAATATTTTGGGATGTGTTGGTGCTTTTGGTTGAGGTCCCGGGGGCCTCGGGTGAGTTTTGAGCGAGTACGGACATCCCAGAACTTAGAAAATGGATCGGGCTGTCATTTGGGCATGGACCACACTCCTATTAGCGCGGGGGCGCGCTGGCCTAGCGTTGGGCGTGGTCAGGCGACGCGGCCCGCGATCGTGAAGACCTGTAGATCACTGGTCCTGCTTTGGAAGCTCATATCTTTTGATCTACAAGAAATTTGGAGGTGATTCAAAAACAAAAGTTGTATCCCTTCGTATCTAGTTTCCAGAAAGCTATAGAAATCGTAATTTGGACATATGTAGCGAACGTTATGGCCAAAATACTAAAGTCTGTCACTGTAGAGCAAAAGTCACGCAGCCGCGGCTATTTTTGTGCGGCCGCACTTCCTGGGTGCGGACCGTGGTCATTTTTGTACGGTCAGCACTCTCGGAATCCAAAGAGTACTCCATAAATACGAGGTTTTGGGTTTTATTTGATATTTTGACCTATAGAGCTAGGATTTTGGCAATTTTTCGAAGGTTTTTCAAGAAATTCATCGGGGTAAGTGATTCTAACTCAGATTTGGTTAGAATACATGAATCTATCATTGAATTCATCATTTAATTAGTGATTTTAGATGGAATGTGGGAAGAAAATTGTGGAATCTTTCAAAAATATAAACTGAAGATTTGAAGGGCCAAATGGTGTCGGAATTGGATAAATTTGGTATGGTTAGACTCGTGAGAGTGCGTGGTTTCTGGAAATATAAATTTTACCCGGTTCTGAGATGTGGGGCCTGAGGGACATTTTGGTCATTTAAATAAAATTTTGCGTATTAGCTTAGAATTTAATAGTAGAATAAATTACTTGAATTATTATTTACAATATGCAATGTAATTGAATATATTTGAGCCATTTGGAGTCGGATACTCATGGCAAGAGTGTTATTTCAGGTTGACTTGCACTTGATCGAGGTAAGTGGCTTGTCTAACCTTGTGTGGGGGACTTTGTCGCTTAGGATGTGATATTGGGTAATTGAATGCCTTGCACGTGAGGTGACGAGCGCGTACTTGAGCTAATTGTTGAAATTCCGGATTTTTACTTAAATACTTGATTTGGATTTTCTTTCATAATTGGCTTACTTACTTGCTATTATAGCGTGTGCTAGTGTAGAAGAGCATGTTTAATTGATCAAAGTTGCCTATTTGTTAAGTTGTCTTAAATATGATTACGTGGGGCATGTTAGGCCATTATTATTTGTTGCTTTGTATTGCTGTACTTAAATTCCTGAATATTTCTCTGATGTTGGTTGCGCATTTACTTTGGGACTATAGGTTCAATTCCCGGGAGCTCCCCCCTTGTTTGTTTACTTTGGGACTACGTGCTCATTCTCGAGAGATCCCCCTGCACTTTTATTTTGGGACTATTCAATTCCTGGGAGATCCTCCAGTAATTGATATAATGGACTGTGGGTTCAATTCCCGGAGATCCTTGTTACTGAGATGAGTGGACTGCAGGTTCAATTCCCGGAGATCCTTGTTACTGAGATGAGTGGACTGCGGGTTTGATTCGCGGAGATCCTTGTTACTGAGATGAGTGGACTGCGGTTTCGACTCCCGGAGATCCTTGTTACTGAGATGAGTGGACTGCAGGTTCGATTCCCGGAGATCCTTATTACTGAGATGAGTGGACTGCGGGTTCGATTCCCCGAGATCCTTGTTACTGAGATGAGTGGACTGCGGGTTCGATTCTCGGATGTGACGACCCGGCCCGTCGTCACGGGAATTACCACCCCGTTATGTTGAAATTGTATGTTATGCTTTTATATCAATGTTAAAGTCTATCGGGTGATTTAGGAGTGATTTGGATTGAAAATGAGGCATATAGCCTTTTTGAAGGAGACTTGAATAAGGAAAGTCAACCCAATGTGACGACCCGGCCCGTCGTCACGGGAATTACCACCCTGTTATGTTGAAATTGTATGTTTTATGCTTTTATATCGGTGTTAAAGTCTATCGGGTGATTTAAGAGTGATTTGGATTGAAAATGAGGCATATAGCCTTTTTGAAGGAGACTTGAATAAGGAAAGTCAACCCGGGGTTGACTATTTGGTTAGAGGGCTCGGAATCAGGTTCTGATGATTCGGTTAGTTCTGGGAGATGATTTGTGACTTAGGGGAGCGATCGGAATTTAATTTGGAGACCCGGTGTAGAAATAGGCTTGAATTGGCTAAGGTTGAATTTTGGCGAAATCCGAACGGTAGGTGAGATTTTGATCCGGTGGTCGGAATGGAATTCTGACAGTTGCAGTAGCTCCGTTAGGTGATTTTGGATGTGCCTGCAAAATTTCAGGTCATTCGGACGTCGTTTGGTCGGGTTTTTGATTGAATGTGTAATTCGGAAAGTTTTAAGGAATTTAGGCTTCAATTCGATGTGAATTATGGATTTTGATGTTGTTAGACGCGTTTTGAGGATTGGAACAAGTTCGAATAAGGTATTAGGGTGTGTTGGTGTGTTTGGATGAGGTCCCGGGGCCTCGGGGTGTTTTCGGATGGTTAAACGGAAGAAAATCATGGAAATTGTAGGTTGAAGTATTCTGGTTTGTCATTTTCGCCCCCGCGGAAATGTGGGCGCGGAGGCGAGTCCGCAAGGAGCGGACCGAGGAGCGCAGGAGCGCTTGGCATACGCAGAAGCGGAAGCCTTTCCGCTGAAGCGAGGTCGCTGGTGCGAGCCAGTGATCGCAGAAGCGGACGGGGAGAAAATGGGCATGGTCCGCAGAAGCGGACACTCGACCGCTTGGGCGAGACCGCAGAAGCGGTCAATGGTGCGCAGAGGCGGATGTTTCCGCAGAAGCGGAAGTTCCTTCGCAGAAGCGGGCCCGCTTAAGCGGCCCTTTGCTCGCAGAAGCGGAAATGGCCGGCCAGGCCTGGAACCGCTGAAGCGACCCTTTGGTCGCGGATACGGGCTCGTAGGAGCGGAAAATATTCTGCAGAAGCGAAAATCGCTGTAAGTAAGTGTATCAGAAGTTAGAAAAATTTCAGAACATTTCACACATTTGGGTCTCGGCTTTAGAGGCGATTTGGGCGATTTTGAAGAGAAATTCAAGGGAAATCATCGGGTAATCAACTATGGACTTAAACTATGATTAGTATTGATAATATTATGCAATTATATCATGAAAATGGAGGAATTTGGGGTAATTTATGGAGGATTTAGCCCTAGGCTTGAACTTTAGAAAATCAAGGTTTTGAATGGGCAAATGGAGTCCGAATTTGGTAAAATTGATATGCTTAGACTTGTATCGAGATGAGGGTTCCGAATATGTGACTTTTGTAATTTTTCGACAAGCGTACCGAAAGTCGGGTTTTTGACAACTTTGGGAATTTTGATGAAAATTGAGTTGTATTGATTGGGTGTCGTCCCATTGGCCTAATTTGTTGTATTTCTACTGTATTTGATCAGATTCTATGCGTGTGGAGCTTGATTCTCGTGGCAAGAGAATTGCGGAGTAGTCGTCGCGCCGTATTGAGGTGAGTAATAGATGTGGGTGATGACCGGCGGGTTCGAAACCCCGGTATACCACTTTGTGACGCTGTATAGCGGCGAGACACGTACTCTCTTGTGAGTGCGGGGTCGATTGTGATTGGGGACTATAGATTAGTCCGACTTGTTGATACTGTATTATGATATTAGGCTATTCTTGAGCCATCGAACCTCCTTCTCGGATGGTTGCATATTATATATTGTGATAATGGCCACTCTTGAGCCGAGGAACCCCCTTCTTGGGCGGTTGAGTATACTTGTGGGCCGTGAGCCAGGTTATTGGATCCCGCGAGGATCGTTATCATTGTCTTATCATATTGACATGCTAGTTTACTACTAGTCCACAACTATTTCTGTTATCATGTTATTTCCAAATCTATGGAACTTGATATTTCTGTTTTCGACTGAAAAATGATAAAAGATGTTTTCAAAACTACTTTTGAGCCTGCCGAGGCTGTGATTGCATATTAGCTGACTAGTAGTGGATCGGGCTGCGCGCCGCAGCAGTACATATGTCGGATCGGACTACACGCCGCAGTGATATTGTGCTTGGGCTGTAGGAGCCCTGCGGAGTCTGAACCCCCACAGTGAGCACGGGTACCCAAATTGGATCGGGCTACGCGCCGTAGCGGTCATATCATGCATTGCATTGCATTTAGCTACATCCGCTAGTTGTTATACTGTGTTGCTGGTACTTGTTGGTACAGGTACAGTCGATATTGATTCTGTGACAGGGTATTTGATTACATCTTTACATAGTGCTTTATTGCGGATTTCTTATCTGCGCTGTCTTACCCTTGTTTATTACCACTAAGTCTGGCAGTACTCATTTTACTCCCTGCACCTTGTGTGCAGATCCAGGTACCTCTCAGCAGTGATCTAGTAGCTGTGCGAGGCGACGTTTGTGGGATATACGAGGTAGCTGCAGAGTCCGCAGGACCCGATATTCCTTCTTATTGTCTTGATTTTTGTATTGACTTTTCTTTCCGCACTTGGTATCTTGTAAACCTTTATACACTCATGTTCAGTAGTGGCTCATGACTCTTGACCCTTCGGTCTATGGGAGTTGATATATTTTGGGACTGGGTTCCCCGTTGTCGGTATATGTATCACTGTTGTTTCATATTTTGATATGCTTAAATGGGATAGAACGAGCTTCTAGCTCCGTTCTTGTTATTGATTGGTCAGGCTGGCTTAGCAATGTGCTGGGCGCCATCACGACCGGATTTGGGGTCGTGACAAGTTGGTATCAGAGCCTAGGTTTACTAGGCCTCGTGAGTCTTGAGCCGGTTAGTAGAGTCTTGTGGATCGGTACGGGGACGCCTGTACTTATCCTCGGGAGGCTGCGAGCCTTTAGGAAACACTTCACTTTTCTTGAACTCTGTCGTGCGATCTTGTTGTTCTGAGAACTGAACTTCTATATTCTATTCTCTCGCATATGGTGAGAACGCGAGCATCAGGACGAGGTGGACGACCTCCATTGCCACCTGTTAGAGGCCGCGGGCGCGGTCGTGCTAGAGGTAGAGGCAGGGCGGCTGAGGCAGTGCCAGCTGACCCGCCCGTTGTACCAGTTCAGGAGCAGCCCCCAGTGGTTGATGCTCCAGCAGCCCCAGTTCAGGGCCAGACTGTATCTATTGCTATTCCTGGTCTTCAGGAGACTCTTGCTCAGATATTATCAGTGTGTTCCGGTTTGGCTCGGGTAGTTTCGGCTACCGCTACTGTAGCGACATCTCAGTCAGGGGGTGGTCAGCAGACCCCTGCAGCTCGCACACCTGACCCGGTTGATCAGGGACTTCAGACGCCAGAGGCGGTCCCCGCTCAGGTGGTTGCACCAGTTATTCCTCCAGTAGCACCAGCTCCAGCTCCAGCTCCAGAGCATATGATTCAGGCTATGCCCGACGACGAACAACGTCGTCTTGAGAGATTTGGTAGACTTCAGCCACCCCATTTCAGTGGCGTTGAGGGCGAGGATGCCCAGGGTTTCTTGGACAAGTGTTAGAGGATGTTGCGGACGGCTGGTATTCTTGAGTCCAACGGAGTTTCATTTACTACCTTTCAGTTCACTGGTCCCGCATTTGATTGGTGGGAAGAGTTTGAGAGGCATAGGCCTGCAGGAGCAGCACCTGTCACATGGCAGCAGTTCTAT
This sequence comes from Nicotiana noctiflora, assembly GCA_032618575.1. Classification (NCBI taxonomy): domain Eukaryota; kingdom Viridiplantae; phylum Streptophyta; class Magnoliopsida; order Solanales; family Solanaceae; genus Nicotiana; species Nicotiana noctiflora. Next base: position 125,774 of record JASVEL010008923.1, on the reverse strand, counting down.
ACTCTCTTTCTAGAGAAATATGTACTTCAGTCTTGTCGCGAGGAGCTACGTCGCCGGTTCGAGTGGTTGGTTCGGGGCGACATGTCTGTGACCCAGTATGAGCTCAGATTCACACAGTTGGCTAGGCATGCCACATGGATGATCCCTAATGATAGGGAGAGGATCGGGAGGTTTATTGATGGCCTCAACTACTCTATCCGCATTCTTATGACCGGAGAGAGAGTTTTGTCATCATCATTTGAGCAGGTTGTTGATATGGCACGCTCCATTGAGGCGGATCGTCGCCGAGAGAGAGAGGAGCGGGAGGCCGAGAGGCCTCGTGGTTCTGACAATTTCAGTGGTGCTCCATCTAGAGGGCATTCCCAGCAGAGCAGAGGTTGCTCATCTAGACCTTCTCATTCAGGCCGCCCACAGCAGAGTGGAGGTTCTTATGGTCGTGGTCGGCAAGGATTTCAGCAGGGTCAGTCATCACTTAGTGCCCTCCCAGCCCAGAGTGCAGCACCTACTTCTTTAGCCCAGGGTTCTTCTGCGGCGAGGGGTTCCCTTCAGTCCCCTTCTCCAGCACCAGGTGCATGTTATGAGTGTGGTGAGTTTGGCCACATGAGGAGACAGTGCCCTCGACTCCGTAGGGATAGGACTCAGCAGAGGGATCAGCCCTCATCTTCAGCACCATCTCAGTCTAGTAGAGGTGGAGGTCAGTCTTCTCGTGGTCGCCCCAGGGGCGAGGAGAGATCTGGTGGAGGCCAGGCACGATTCTATGCACTTCCTGACAGGCGTGATGCAGTTGCCTCCGATGCAGTGATTACAGGTATCATTTCTGTCTGTCACAAAGATGCCTCTGTTCTATTTGATCCAGGGTCCACATATTCTTACGTGTCCTCTTATTTTGCATATCACTTGGGTGCGACTCGTAGTGGTCTTGATTTACCTGTTCATGTATCCACCCCCGTGGGTGATACGATCGTTGTGGATCATGTCTATAGATCCTGTGTTATATCTATCGGGGGTCTGGAGACCCAGGCAGATTTGTTATTGTTGGGGATGGTGGACTTTGATGTTATATTGGGTATGGACTGGTTGTCTCCGTACCATGCTATATTGGACTGTCATGCTAAGACAGTTACGTTGGCCATTCCTGGTATTTCTCGGATCGAGTGGCGGGGTTCGACCGATTTCGTCCCTAGCCGTGTCATTTCGTTCTTAAAAGCTCAGGAAGATGGTTGAAAAAGGGTGTTTATCGTACTTAGCTTTTGTGAGAGATGTGGGAGCCGAGTCTCCTAGCATTGATTCTGTACCTGTTGTGAGGGACTTCCCAGATGTATTCCCCTCAGACCTGTCGGGCATACCGCCGGACAGGGATATTGATTTTGGCATTGACTTGGTGCCGGGCACTCAGCCCATATCCATTCCTCCTTATCGGATGGCACCAACCGAGTTGAAAGAACTAAAAGAGCAGCTTCAAGAGCTTCTGGATAAGGGTTTCATCCGCCCTAGCGTGTCCCCGTGGGGTGCGCCGGTATTATTTGTTAAAAAGAAAGATGGTTCCATGCGAATGTGTATTGATTATAGGCAATTGAACAAAGTGACGGTGAAGAACAAGTACCCTCTACCGCGCATAGATGATTTGTTTGATCAGTTACAGGGTGCGAGAGTGTTTTCTAAGATCGATCTTCATTCAGGCTATCATCAGCTGAAGATCGGGGACTCGGATATTATGAAGACTGCATTCAGGACCCGATATGGTCACTATGAGTTTCTCGTGATGTCGTTTGGGCTGACCAACGCCCCAGCAGCATTTATGCATCTGATGAACAGTGTGTTCAGGCCCTATTTGGATTAATTTGTGATTGTGTTCATTGATGACATTCTAGTCTACTCCCGTAGTTAGGAGGAGCATGCTCAGCATTTGAGTATTATGTTGCAGAGATTGAGGGAGGAGAAGCTATATGCTAAATTCTCCAAGTGCGAGTTTTAGCTCGAGTCCGTAGCATTTCTGGGACATGTGGTGTCTCGTGATGGTATTCAGGTTGATCAGAAAAAGATAGAGGCGGTGCAAAGTTGGCCTAGACCGACCTCAGCTACAGAGATCAGGATTTTTCTTGGTTTGGCGGGATATTATCGCCGGTTTGTTCAGGGATTTTCATCCATTGCTTCATCATTGACTAAATTGACCCAGAAGGGTGCACCATTCGTGTGGTCGGATGAGTGCGAGGAGAGCTTTCAGAAGCTCAAGACAGCTTTGACCACAACTCCAGTGTTAGTATTGCCATCAACTTCGGGTTCATATACCGTTTATTGTGATGCCTCGAGAGTGGGGATAGGTTGTGTGTTGATGCAGGAAGGTAAGGTGATTGCTTATGCTTCTCGGCAGTTGAAGCCACATGAGAAGAACTATCCTGTTCATGATTTGGAGCTAGCCGCCATTGTTCATGCATTGAAGATTTGGAGACACTATTTGTATGGTGTGTCTTGTGAGGTGTATACCGACCACCGTAGTCTCCAGCACTTGTTCAAACAGAAAGACCTTAATTTGAGACAGCGGAGATGGCTTGAGTTGCTGAAGGATTATGACATTACTATATTATATCATCCGGGAAGGCCAATGTGGTGGCCGATGCTTTGAGCCGGAAGGCGGTCAGTATGGGGAGCTTGGCATATATTCCAGCTGAGGAGAGGCCACTTGCTTATGATGTTCAGGTGCTAGCCAATTGGCTAGTGAGGTTAGATATTTCGGAGCCCAGTATGGTATTGGCTTGTGTTGTATCTCGGTCATCTCTATATGATCGTATTCGTGAGCGCCAGTATGATGATCCACATTTGGCTGTCCTGAGGGACGGAGTTCAGCATGATGATGCTAGAGATGTCACCATTGATAGTGACGGCGTATTGAGGATGCAGGGCCGGATATGCGTGCCCAATGTTGATGGCCTTCGTGAGTTGATTCTGGAGGAGGCCCATAGCTCGCGGTATTCTATCCATCCAGGAGCCGCGAAGATGTATCAAGATTTGAAACAACACTATTGGTGGAGAAAGATGAAAATGGACATTGTCGGACATGTAGCACGGTGCCTCAACTGTCAGCAGGTTAAGTACGAGCATCAGGAGGCCCGGCGGTGTATTTCAGCGCATTGTTATTCCTGAGTGGAAATGGGAGAGGATCACTATGGACTTTGTTACTGGACTCCCTCGGACGGCGAGGAAGTTTGATTCCGTATGGGTGATTGTGGATAGACTGACCAAGTCAGCTCACTTCATTCCAGTTAGTACTACCTACTCATCGGAGCGGTTGGCAGCGATCTTTATTCGAGAGATTGTTTGATTGCATGGAGTCCCAGTGTCTATCATATCCGACAGGGGTACTCAGTTCACTTCTCAGTTTTGGAGAGCATTTCAGCGAGAGATGGGTACACGGGTTGAGTTGAGTACAACATTTCACCCCCAGACAGATGGACAGTCTTAGCGCACTATTTAGATCTTGGAGGATATGTTGCGAGCTTGTGTGATTGATTTTGGTGGTTCGTGGGATGAGTTCCTACCACTTTCTGAGTTTGCCTACAACAACAGTTATCAGTCGAGTATTCAGATGGCCCCGTATGAGGCATTGAATGGCAGGCGGTGTAGATCCCCCGTGGGATGGTTTGAGCCTGGTGAGGTTAGATTGATAGGGACTGAGTTAGTCCAGGATGCTCTGGATAGAGCAAAGTTGATCCAGGAGAGGCTTCGTACAGCACAGTCTCGTCGGAAGAGTTATGCGGACCGTAGAGTTCGAGAGTTGTCTTTCATGGTTGGTGACAGAGTATTGTTGAAGGTTTCACCTATGAAGGGTGTCATGAGGTTTGGGAAGAAAGGAAAGTTGAGTCCCGGGTACATTGGTCCTTTTGAGATACTTAGGAGAGTTGGAGAGGTGGCATATGAGTTGGCCTTGCCGCCCAGCTTATCCAGCGTTCATCCAGTATTCCATGTGTCTATGCTCCGGAAGTACATTGGAGATCCGTCTCATGTAATAGATTTCAGCACCATTCAACTTGATGGTGATCTATCCTATGATGTGGAGCCTATTGCCATTTTGGGACGGCAGGTGAGAAAATTGAGGTCTAAGGAGATTGCATCGGTTAAGGTTCAGTGGAGAGGTCGACCCGTGGAGGAGGCCACTTGGGAGGTCGAGCGGGAGATGCGGAACAGATATCCTCACTTGTTTGAGACTTCAGGTATGTTTCTTGACCCGCTCGAGGACGAGCGTTTGCTTAAGAGGGGGAGAATGTGACGACCCGGCCCGTCGTCATGGGAATTACCACCCCGTTATGTTGAAATTATATGTTTTATGCTTTTATATCAGTGTTAAAGTCTATCGGGTGATTTAGGAGTGATTTGGATTGAAAATGAGGCATATAGCCTTTTTGAAGGAGACTTGAATAAGGAAAGTCAACTCGGGGTTGACTATTTGGTTAGAGGGCTCGGAATCAGGTTCTGATGATTCGGTTAGTTCCGGGAGATGATTTGTGACTTAGGGGAGCAATTGGAATTTAATTTGGAGACCCGGTGTAGAAATAGGCTTGAATTGGCTAAGGTTGAATTTTGGCGAAATCCGAACGGTAGGTGAGATTTTGATCCGGGGTCGGAATGGAATTCCGACAATTCCTGTAGCTCCGTTAGGTGATTTTGGATGTGCCTGCAAAATTTCAGGTCATTCGGACGTCGTTTGGTCGGGTTTTTGATTGAATGTGTAATTCGGAAAGTTTTAAGGAATTTAGGCTTGAATTCGATGTGAATTATGGATTTTGATGTTGTTAGACGCATTTTGAGGATTGGAACAAGTTCGAATAAGGTATTAGGGTGTGTTGGTGTGTTTGGATGAGGTCCCGGGGGCCTCGGGGTGTTTTCGGATGGTTAAACGAAAGAAAATCATGGAAATTGCGGGTTGAAGTATTCTGGTTCTGTCATTTTCGCCCCTGCGGAAATGTGGGCGCGGAGGCGAGTCCGCAGGAGTGGACTGAGGAGCGCAGGAGCGCTTGGCATCGCAGAAGCGGAATCCTTTCCGCTGAAGCGGCGTCGCTGGTGCGAGTGGGTGACCGCAAAAGCGGACCTGATGAAAAAGGGGAAAGTCCGCAGAAGCGGATTCTTGATCGCCTGGGCGAGTCCGCAGGAGCGGACTCTGGTGCGCAAAAGCTGGAGTTTTCGCAGAAGTGGGGGTTCAATCGCGGAAGAGGACGCGCGTAAGCGGTCCTTTTCTCGCAGAAGCGGAATTGGCCGGCTAGGCCTGGAATCGCTGAAGCGACCCTCTGGTCGCGGATACGAACTCGTAGGAGCGGAATTTTATCCGCAGAAGCGAAAATCGCAGTGAGTTAAGTGTATCAGAAGTTAGAAAATTTCAGAAACATTTCACACATTTGGGTCTCGGCTTTAGAGGCGATTTGGGCGATTTTGAAGAGAAATTCAAGGAAAATCATCAGGTAATCAACTATGGACTTAAACTATGATTAATATTGATAATATTATGCAATTATATCATGAAAATGGCGGAATTTGGGGTAATTTATGGAGGATTTAGCCCTAGGATTGAACTTTAGAAAATCAAGGTTTTGAATGGGCAAATGGAGTCCGAATTTGGTAAAATTGATATGCTTAGACTCGTATCGAGATGAGGGTTCCGAATATGTGACTTTTGTAATTTTTCGACAAGCGTACCGAAAGTCGGGTTTTGACAACTTTGGGAATTTTGATGTAAATTGAGTTGCATTGATTGGGTGTCGTCCCATTGGCCTAATTTGTTGTATTTCTACTGTATTTGATCAGATTCTACGCGTGCGGAGCTTGATTCTCGTGGCAAGAGCATTGCGGAGTAGTCGTCGCGCCGTATTGAGGTGAGTAATAGATGTGGGTGATGACCAGCGGGTTCGAAACCCCGGTATACCACTTTGTGACGCTGTATAGCGGCGAGACACGTACTCTCATGTGAGTGCGGGGTCGATTGTGATTTGGGGACTATGGCTTAGTCCGACTTGTTGATACTGTATTATGATATTAGGCTATTCTCGAGCCGTCGAACCTCCTTCTCGGATGGTTGCATATTATATATTGTGATAATGGCCACTCTTTGAGCCGAGGAACCCCCTTCTTGGGCGGTTGAGTATACTGTGGGCCATGAGCCAGTTATTGGATCCCGCGAGGATCGTTATCATTGTCTTATCATATTGACATGCTAGTTTACTACTAGTCCACAACTATTTCTGTTATCATGTTATTTCCAAATCTCTGGAACTTGATATTTCTGTTTTCAACTGAAAAATGATAAAAGATGTTTTCAAAACTACTGATAAAAATGAGTTTTCAAATACTACTTTTGAGCCTGTGAGGCTGCATTGCATATTAGCTGACTGGTAGTGGATCGGGCTGCGCACTGCAGCATATGATGATATTGTGCTTGGGCTGTAGGAGCCCCACTGGAGTCTGAACCCCCACAGTGAGCACGGGTACCCAAATGGATCGGGCTACGTGCCGTAGCGGTCATATTCATGCATTGTATTGCATTGCATTTAGCTACACCCGTTAGCTGTTATACTGTTTTGCTGGAACTTGATGGTACAGGTACAGTTGATATTAATTCTGTGACAGGGTATTTGACTACAGCTTTACATAGTGCTTTATTGCGGATTTCTTATCTCGCTGTCTTACCCTTGTTTATTACCACTGAGTCTGGCAGTACTCATTTTACTCCCTGCACCTTGTGTGCAGATCCAGGTACCTCTCAGCAGTGATCCATTAGCTGTGCGAGGCGACGTTTGTGGATATTCGAGGTAGCCGCAGAGTCCGCAGGACCCGATATTCCTTCTTACTGTCTTGATGTTGTATTGACTTTTCTTTCCGCACGTGGTATCTTGTAAACCTTTATACACTCATGTTCAGTAGAGGCTCATGACTCTTGACCCTTCGGTCTATGGGAGTTGATATATTTTGGGACTGGGTTCCCCGTTGTCGGTATATGTATCACTGTTGTTTCATATTTTGATGTGCTTAAATGGGATAGAACGAGCTTCTAGCTCCGTTCTTGTTATTGATTGGTCAGGCTGGCTTAGCAATGTGCTGGGCGCCATCGCGACCGGATTTGGGGTCGTGACATCGGAGATCTTTGTTACTAGGATGAGTGGACTGCGGGTTCCATTCCCGGGAGATCCACGGACAACTGAGGGACACTTGTTATGTTATTTTCCTTGTTTGTTTAATTTCTAATGACTTGTAGCTTCTATTATATTTTTGCTATCATTTCAGATTATTTACTAGTTTACACTGTTCGATACTGTTATTATGTTATTCTCGGTAGGGCCCTGACTTTTCTCGTTACTACTCCATCAAGGTTAGGCTTGGCACTTACTGAGTACCGCTGTGGTGTACTCATGCTACTCTTTTGTACACTTTTATTATGCGGATCCAGGTACTTCTGATCGAGCGCATTATTAGTGATTGCAGAGCTACATTGGGAGACTTGAGGTACACATCTGCCGCGTCTGCAGATCCGAAGAGTCTCATTCGACTCTTTCTCAGAGATAGTAGTTTCATTTCATTTATTTGGTTGTATAGACACTTCTGGATGATAGAGCCATAGTTTATGCTCTTTAGCCCGTGTTTGCCCGTGAGTTTCTGGGTCTTGGAGGTTGTTTCAATATTTTAGGTTGAATTGTATGTGCGAGGCGGCACTTTATACATTTTACTTATGTTATTCAGTATTAATTTTATTGTTTAATAAAGGTTGTTAAATTTCCGCAATGTGTTAGGCTTACCTAGTCGCGAAGACTGGGTGGCATCATGACAGGTTCACGATTGGTGAACTAGGGTCGTGTCAAGTTGGTATCAGAGCTCTAGGTTCATAGGAGTCACGGGATACATGCCGGTTTATTAGAGTCTCGCTGATCGGTACAGAGACGTCTGTACTTATCTACGAGAGGCTATGTAATCATTAGGAAAATTCCACTTCATTTCATTCCTCATCGTGCATCATTTATTCAGTTGGATATATCATATGTTCTTTTGCATCCACTCTTGTATTGGAATTGCGCACTCGGTATCAAGTATGCGCCGACGATTCGTGATGCTACAAAGGGATTATAAGGGAGCCAATAATTTACTCAACCATTGTTACCGCGTGTCATCCATATCGATAATATAAAAATATTGAGATATCCATTCAATTATGCACATGGGGGTGCACTATGTTTTGACATTCAGTTGATAAGTACGGTCTTAAGAAGGTTTACTTAACTGCCTTATTGTTGCAGTAATGGTAGAGTCACGAGGTGGATGTAGATCTAAAGATAGTTGGTGGTAATAGTGACTATGTGGTTCGTATGAGATATCTAGTTAGCGAAGGGTACAACTAGCAACCGAAATACTGGAGGAAGTGAGTTTAATTGTCCTATGAATGACATATACCAATCGAACGGCTTGAGAGGTCTTATGATGGTGACGTACGAGCGATAAAGGTTAATATCATGGATTATCAGGATGTATCTTATGGCTTTTCACCAAGTAAAAGGAGTTCATTATTAACGATCAACTTGTAGATCATGTGTCATATCGGATTTGGCCTGCGATGTATTTAACTGGTATTCAAAACTTCTCTGAAACTTGCATACAAGTAAGAGGTGAGATTTTTATGGGATGATGTTGGGACCTTTTATGTTCCTATGTCCATAATAATTCTATATTTCAGTATCAATAGGGAAGTGGAAACAATTTCAGAATACTCGTAGTGCTCAAGTTAATCTGGGAACTCTCATAGGATAATTATCTTTTAATGCACCACTAGCACGGGATTCCTTAAATGGTTATTCTAGTTATCTGGCACAGACTCGGTATAAGTGGCCGAGCTGCGGATGAGTTGTTATGAATGTGGTTATAGTAGAAACATCATGAGAAGTTGTCCCAGATTTGGGAGAAATCTATTTCATCAGAACACACAGTCAACACATTCCATTATAGTTACTAATTTACATATGCTATAAGTTAGAGATGGAGAACGAATGTGTATATGGCGCCTAAGAGGTGGATGCCCGGCCCATTGATATAACTACTATAGTGTGGCTGAGGCCACTTCACTAGATGGTGTCATTACATGTACAACGCTGATTATTATAAAAAAATATTTTTTTCTTAACTTGATTTGGTTTTGAAAATCGAGGCGAGTCCTTTTAATGTGCTCCATTCATGGGTGGACTTCGTAATCATAAGATCTACACATGTGAATACTCACATTGAGATATTATATGGAGATATCTATCCCTATCATTATGTGTTGGACACTAAAAATATCTATGATACTAAAAGTGACTTTCTATTACTTACTACAGTGGGTTTTGATGTAATTTCAGGATAATTAATTTCAATTATCAATTATATGCCCTATCGGTATGAGGGTTCATTATATGTTGTGATTCTCTTTGACGGAAATTATTGAAAAGAGAAAGAAAGGAAATGAAAAATTTCAGTTGGTGCAATGTGCAAATACTTATGATTCAGAGTTGAGGGTGATGTCCTCGAATAATTATATGATGTGAAATGCTTTAAACCGAGCTAGACGCTGCGGTGGATGTTATATAAGGACAAGGTCCTGGCGGTGAAAAGTTATGTGTTTAAAATTCTCATTTTATGAAATTTAAAATTTTGTACTATCTTTAAATGGGAGTCATGCCTATTAGGATTATTTGACAATTCTTGTGTATTTTCTTTTCATATTCGGTCATTTTTTTTCTCGTTGTTAACTGAGTCTTAGCCTACGATGGGCGGCTAGGTGGTGTTAAATGTGACTCGTCAATTCGGGTAAGTAATTGTGAGATCTTCATGCTTTATTGTGAGTAAAGCGGAGGTATGAAATGAGATGTTTGCTAACATAAGGTTAATTGGCAATGTTGTGATTTATGAACAATTATTATGGCCAGAGACGGGGTTATGGGCATACAGATGATGTGTTTCATGTCCAGATATTATTATGATATGTGATGCTTGTAATGTAGCGATTAGTATTATTGATATATATATATATATATATATATATATATATATATATATATATATATATATATATTGTGGTGTTTCATTGGATTGTAGATGTGTTATTAGAAGTTATTTTGGTATTACTCTGGCAGGTGGATAGGTCTAATTACATGGGAGGCTCTTCCGAAATTTCTGAAGAATTTGGGAGTTATAAAAAAGATTAAGACATTTAGATGTGCGATTAAAGGGATAAGTTACTTTATCATAAGTGTGGAAGAATGTAACATCCTGAAGAAAACAAGTTCGAAGTATTTAAGCATTATTATAAGTTGAAATGTGTTGAAATAAGACTAATGCAGTGTGACAATGTGGAATTCAGGCCATATGATGAATGTTAGATGTTTAAGTTTGGGTATTTTCCTAAGGTTATGGACTAAGGATGAGGTGAAACCTTCAGTTAAGTTGAAGGATTAGTTATAGGAATTTTCTTGAGAAGGGTTTTATTCGGCCTTGTATATCACTTTGGGGGTGCTCCTATCTTGTTTGTGAAAAATAAGAATGGTTCCATGCGTATGTGTATTGATTATTGCCAGTTGAACAAGGCTATAGTGAATAACTACTATCCTTTGCCTCGTACTGATGATCTATTTGACTAGCTTCAGGGCACACATGTATTTTATAAGATTGACTTATGCTCAGGTTACCATCCATTGAAGGTTCGGAAGCCAGCTATCCCGAAGATTGCTTTCAGGAATCAATATGATCATTACGAGTTCCATGTATGTCATTTGGGCCGACCAATGCCCCAACAAGTTTTGTGCATTTGATGCACAATGTATTTCAGCTATATCTTTACTCTTTGTTATTGTCTTTATTGATGAAATTTTGGTGTATTCCAGGAGTCGGGAAAATTATGAGCAGCACCTAAGGACATTGCTTTAGACTCTAAAAAAAGAAATTATATGCAAAGTTTCCAAAATGTAAGTTCTTGTTGAATTTCGTGGCATTCTCAGGTCATGTGGTATCAAGTGAGGGTATTCGGGTGCATTTGAAGAAGGTATAGGCAGTGTAGAGTTGTCCTAGGCCCTTCTCCGCTACAGAGATTCACAGTTTCCTTGGCTTGGCGGGTTACTACTGTCGTTTTGCGTAGGGTTTTCATCGATTGCAACCTTTATGACTAGATTGACTTAGAAGGGTTCTCCATTTCAGTGGACAGAGGAGTGTGAGGCGAGCTTTCAAAAGCTCAAGATAGCTTTGACCACGGCCCCAATTTGATATTTCCTACTAGTTCGGGGTCATATACAGTATATTTTGATGCTTCACGATTAGCCTTGGAGCGGTGTTGATGTAGGATAATAGGGGGATTGCCTACACGTTCAGACCATTCAAGATACATAAAAATAATTACATTGTCCACGACCTTGAGTTAGTTACTATTGTTCATGCCTTGAAACCTAATGTTATTATTTGTATGGTGTGCCTTGTGAAACTTATACCGACCATCGGAGTTTGCAACATTTCTTCAGGAAAAAAAGATCTAAATATGCATCAGAGGAGGTGGTTAGAGTTTTTGAAGGGTTATGATATTACTATTATGTTCACCCAGGCAGGGCCAATGTTGTGGCTGATACCTTGAGTCGCCAGACGAAGAGTTTGGGCAGTTTGACATATTTTACCAGCATTAAGAGGCCTATAGCGATGGATGTTCAGGCCTTTGCCAACCAGTTGTGATGTTGGATTATTGGACACAAACTTGGTTCAGAATGCTTTGGAAAAGTTTAAAGTGATTAAGGATAGGCTCTATATAGCCTCGTCAGGACATAAGAGTTATGCGGACCGAAAATATCGTGATGGTTCCGATATGGTCGGAGAGAAGGTTTTGATTCGTGTTTCGCCTATGAAGGGCATTACGAGATTTGGGAAGAAAGGGAAGTTGAGTCTGAGGTTATTGGCCCTTTAGAAATATTAAGGCATATTGGGGAGGTCGCTATGAGCTTGTCTTACCTCCTAGCTTAGCAAGAGTTCATTAGATATTTTATGTTTCGAAGCTCCAGAGGTATCACTCTGACCCGTCGCACATGTTGGATTTCGGCTCAGTTAAGTTGGACAAGGATTTATCTTATGTTGAGGAGCCAGTGGCTATATTGGATAGACAGATCAGAAAGTTGAGGTCAAAGAGCATTGCTTCAGTAAAGGTTCAATGGCGGGGTCAGTTGGCCGAGGAGGCGACTTGGGAGACCGAGCGGGATATGCGCATCCTATACCCTCATCTTTTCACGACTTTAAGTATATTCTTTATGCTCGTTCGAGGACGAATGAATGTTTAAGTGTGGGAGGATGTAATGACCCGGTCGGTCGTTTTTGGAATTTACTCCCCGATCCCCCATTAACTGCTTCCCTTAAGTTCATTTATGATATTTTGGTTTGCCGAGAAGTTCGGTATTGGGATTCAGAGTGTTTTGGGACACTTAGTCCCTAAATGAGACCTAAGTGTTGAAAAATGGTCCGTAATTGGAACCGTGTGAAGACGGCCTCGAAATGGAAATCCAATGGTTTTGTTAGCTCCATTAGGTGATTTCGGGGTTGGGAGCGTATTTGGAATGTATTTTGGAAGTCCATAGCTCATTTAGGCTATAAATGCCGAAAGTTAGTATTTTGACGAATTCCAGTTGATAGGTGAAATTTTGATCCAATGGTCGGAACGGAATTCCGGAAGTTGCTGTAGCTTTGTTAGATGATTTGGGATATGCGTGCAAAATTTCAAGTCATTCGGATATGTTTTGGTTGGGTTTTCGATCGAAGGTGTGTTTTGGAAGTTTTAAAGGAACATAGGCTTGAATTTGATGTAATTCGATTATTTTAGTGTTAGTCGAGGTTTTTTGATGATTGGAGCAAGTTTGTATAATGTTTTAGGATGTGTTGGTTCTTTTGGTTGAGGTCCCGGGGACCTCGGGTGTATTTCGGGTGAGTTTTGAGCGAGTACAGACATCCCGGAACTTAGAAAATGGACGGGGCTGTCATTTGGGTGCGGACCGCACTCCTATTAGCGCGGGGGCGCTGGCCTAGCGCTAGGCGCGGTCAGGCGATGCGGCCCGCGATCGGGAAGACCTGCATATCTCTAGTCCTTCTTTGGAAGCTTATATCTTTTGATCTACAAGAAATTTTGAGGTGATTCAAAAACGAAAGTTTTAGCCCTTCATGTCTAGTTTCCCGAAAGGTAAAGAAATTGTAATTCGGACATCTGTAGTGAAAGTTATAACCAAAACACTAAAGTCTATCACTGTAGAGCAAATGCCGCGCGACCGCGGCCATTTTTGTGCGGCCGCACTTCCTGGGTGGGGACCGTGTTTATTTTGGTACGGTCAGCACTGCCGGAATCTGATGGGTACTCCAAAATACGAGGTTTTGGGTTTTATTTGATATTTTGACCTATAGAGCTCGGATTTTGGGAACTTTTCAAAGATTTTTCAAAAAATTTATTGGGGTAAGTGATTCTAAGTCAGATTTGGTTAGAGTACATGAATATATCATTGAATTCATCATTTAATTAGTGAATTTAGATGGAATGTGGGAAGAAAATTGTGGAATCTTTCAAAAATTTAAACTGAAGATTTGAAGGGCCAAACGGTGTCAGAATTGGATAAATTTGGTATGGTTAGACTCGTGAGAGTGCTAGGTTTCTGGAAATGTAAATTTTACCCGGTTCTGAGATGTGGGGCCCGACAGACATTTTGGTCATTTTATAAAATTTTGCGTATTAGCTTATAATTTAATTGTAGAATAAATTAATTGATTTATTATTTACAATATATAATGTAATTGAATAGATTTGAGCCATTTGGAGTCGGATACTCGTGGCAAGAGTGTGATTTCAGGTTGACTTGCACTTGATCGAGGTAAGTGGCTTGCCTAACCTTGTGGTGGGGACTTTGTCCCTTAGGATGTGATATTGGGTAATTGAATGCCTTGCGCGTGAGGTGACGAGCGCGAACATTGTTGAAAACCTGAATTTTTACTTAAGTACTTGATTTGGGTTTCCTTTCATAATTGCCTTACTTTACTTGCTAATAGCCCGTGCTAGCGTAGAAGAGCTTATTTAATTGATCCAAGTTACCTATTTGTTACGTTTTCTTAAATGTGATTACGTGGGGCATGTTAGGCCGTTATTATTTGTTGCTTTGTATTGTTGTACTTAAATTCCTGTGTATTTCTCTAATGTTGGTTACGCATTTACTTTGGGACTACAGGTTCAATTCCTGGGAGCTCCCCCCTTGCTTGTTACTTTGGGACTACGTGCTCAATTCTCGGGAGATCCCTCTGCACTTTTATTTTGGGACTACGGGTTCAATTCCCTGGAGATCCTCCAGTAATTGATATGATCGACTGCGGGTTCAATTCATGGAGATCCTTGTTACTGAGATGAGTGGACTGTGGGTTCAATTCCCGGAGATCCTTGTTACTGAGATGAGTGGACTGCAGGGTTCGATTCCCAGAGATCCTTGTTACTGAGATGATTGGACTGCAAGTTCAATTCCCGGAGATCCTTGTTACTGAGATGAGTGGAATGCGGGTTCGATTCCCGGAGATCCTTGTTACTGAGATGAGTGGACTGTGGGTTTAATTCACGGAGATTTTTGTTACTGAGATAAGTAGACTATGGGTTGGATTCCCGGAGATCCTTGTTACTGAGATGAGTGGTCTGCGGGTTCGATTCCTAGAGATCCTTGTTACTGAGATGAGTGGACTGTGGGTTTGATTACCAGAGATCTTTGTTAGTAAGATTAGTTGACTGCGGGTTCAATTCCCAGAGATCCATGGACAGCTGAGGGACACTTGTTATGTTATTTTCCTTGTTAGTTTAATTGCTAATGACTTGTAGCTTCTATTATATTTTTGTTGTCATTTCAGATTATTTACTGCTTTACACTGTTCGATACTGTTATTATGTTATTCTCGGTAGGGCCCTGACTTTCCTCGTCACTACTCCATCGAGGTTAGGCTTGGCACTTACTGAGTACCGTTATGGTGTACTCATGGTACTCTTCTGCACACTTTTGTTGTGCAGATCCAGGTACTTCTGATCGAGCGCATTATCGGAGATTGCATAGCTACATTGGGAGACTTGAGGTACGCATCTGCCGTGTCCGCAGATCCAAAGATTCTCCTTTTACTCTTTCTCATAGATAGTAGTTTCATTTAATTTATTCGGTTGTATACACACTTCTAGATGATAGAGCCATAGTTTATGCTCTTTAGCCTGTGTTTGCCCGTGAGTTTTTGGGTCTTGGAGGTTGTTTCAATATTTTGGGTGGAAGTGTATGTGCCAGGTGACACTTATACATTTTACTTATGTTATTCAGTATTATTTTTGTTGCTTCGTAAAGGTTGTTAAATTTCTGCAATGTGTTAGTCTTACCTAGTCGCGAAGACTGGGTGCCATCATGACAGGTTCACGATTGGTGAACTACGGTCGTGTCAACTATGCTTGCTATTTTTGGGCTATCATTCTTATGTGGTCCATGTCTTTTCGTTCTTCCGCTTCGTAGAGGTCTTGCTTTATGTTCTCGTCATTTCCTGGTCCGCTTTCATTGGAGTATCTCCAACTTGGCTCCCCGACCACGACTTGTATCATTGTGTCAGACCCATAGACTAGAAAATATGGCGCTTCTCCTATGCTTGTTTTTGGTGTGGTGCGATATGCCCATATTACTTATGGTAATAGTTCCAGCCATAGTCCCTTGACGTCTTTGAGTTTCTTCTTAATGATGTTAAGTTTTGATGGTAGAGGACTCGTCTTGGCCATTGCCTGCAGGGTGATATGGCGTGGAGAGTATTCGCTTGATGTGTCATTTTCCGAAGAATTGAGGGTCTTTTTCCCGGTGAACTGGGGTCCATTATCACTATCGATTTCTCTGGGGATGCCGAAACGACATATGATGTTCCTCCATATAAATGTGATAACTTCCTGCTCGCGTATTTAGGCGAATGCACCTACTTCTACCCATTTGGAAAAGTAGTAAGTTAAAACAAAAAAGAAAACACACATTACCTCACGTCGTAGGGAGTGGTCCCACGATGTCCATTCCTCGTTTGATGAAAGGCCATGGCAATGGGACCTAGTAGAGGTGCTTGCCCACTTGGTATATCATAGGAGCGTATTTCTGGCACTGCTCGCACTTCTTGACGAAATTGGCGGCCTCCTTCTTCATGGTGGGCCAATAATATCCTTCTCGTATGAGGCATCTAACGAGGGCTCGGTTGCCGATATGGGCACCATAGTGTCCCTCATGTACTTCCTCGAGTACGGTTTTGTTTGGTTTGACCCTAGGAATTTTTCCAAAGGACCACCAAACATTCTTTTGTATAGGTCGTGGTTGATGATGTTGTATTTGGCCGCCTGCATTCGAAGCTTTTTGACTTCTTTTTTTTCGATGGGAGTATTCCATCCTGAAAATATGCTATTATACGGTTGCGCCAGCCCCAAGTTAAATTTATAGAGTTTACCTCAGGTTGGTCTATAGACGAGTGGAAGAGGGTAACCACGTTCTCTTTTCTAATGTATTTTATGGCTGCTGCTAACTTGGAAAAGTCATCTGCCTCGATGTTTTGTGTTCGAGGTATCTGGTCGAGCTATTCCTTAAATTCGAATAGTAGTTTATGAATTTTTGCCTTGGTACTTTTGTAGCCTCTGCTATTTAATTTGGAAAGTCCTTATGACTTGGTTGAGAACGAGTTATAAGTCACATCGGAGGAGGACTCGTCATGCTCCGTACTTGAGAGCTAGCTTTAGTCCTGCAATTTTGGCCTCATACTCGGCCTTATTATTAGTCATATCGGGGCACCATATGGAATGGCGGATGACTTTTCCTATTGGGACCTCGAGTACAAGTCCTCGTACAGATCTTATGCGTTGGAAGCACCATTAGTGTATAGGACCCACAGGTCGGGTAACCTGGGATAGGTATGAGAAACTTCCTGCTCGAACTCGGGCATTATTATGGCACTAAAATCGGCGATGAAGTCGGCGAGTACCTTCAATTTTATTATTATTCACGACTGTATCGTACTTTCTCAATTATATGGCCCACTTGGCCAATATCCTTGACAACTCGGGTTTAAGTAGGATTCTCCTTAGGGGGAAGGTCATGACCACCGATATGGGGTGACATTGAAATTAGGTCCAAGATTTCGTGAAGATATGATCAATGCCAAGGACAACTTTTCGAGATGGGGGTATCTTATTTTGGTGAAGATCGGGGTTTTGCTAATGTAATAGATTGGAGATTACATACCTTTATTTTCACAGACCAGCTTTGCACTCACTCCGACCTTTAAAAGTGTCCAAGTATATCAGGAGGCACTCGTCGGATTCTGCTTTGGCAAGGAGCAGGGGCGATAACAAGTATACCTTTATTTCTATTAAGGCCTCGATGCATTATGAATTCCACTGGAGTCTGTTGTCCTTTTAAGCATGTTGAATAATTTGTGGCATCTGTTAGAGTATCGTGAGATGAACCTTGACAGGACAACTATATGGCCGGTGAATTTTTGTACCTGTTTCTTGCTGGTAAATACTTTGGGTATTTCCTCGATGGCTTCGATTTGATTGGGGTTGACATCAATGCCTCTTTGTGATACCAGAAAGCCGAGGAACTTGCCCGAGGTTATGCTAAAGGCACATTTTCGGGTTAAGCTTCACACGGTATCGCCTTAGTATATTGAAGGCTTACTTCAGATGGTCGATGTGGTCTTGCTTCCTTTTTTATTTGAACAACATATCATCTATGTAAACTTTAATTGTTTTACCGAGCCGGTCCTTGAACATCTTGGTGACCACCCTTTTGCAAGTCGCCCCTTGCATTTTTCAACCTGAATGGCATGACTCTGTAGCAGTGCGTCCCATGATGGGTGATGAAACTTGTATTTTCCTGGTCCTCCTCCTCCATGAGGATTTAGCTGTAACCTGAGTAGGCTTCTAGGAAACTTAACAACTCGTGCCCTGCCATTGCGTCGATGATTTGGTCGATGTGAGGCAACAAAAAGGAATCGTTCGGGCAGGTCTTATTTAGGTCCGTAAAGTCCACGCACATTCGCCACTTTCTATTTTTCTTTTTCACCATGACCACGTTGGTGACCTATTGGGGGTATTTCGATTTTAGACGCAGCCGTTGGCGAGTAGTTTATCCAGCTCATCACGGACGGCCTCGTTGATTGCAACATTGAATTTTCTTCTTACTTGTCGTACTAGCGGGTATAGTGGATTAATATTAACTTGTGTGTGGCAATGTCTTTTGGGATACCTGTCATATCATCATGGGAGAAAGCAAATAGATTGGCGAGTTGTATATTAAAATTTTATGAAACTTACTTGGTTCTGAGTGTTTGTGGCCTATGTAAGCCTTTTTGCTATAGTCGTTGTTGTCTAGTTGGACGGGGTCAAGATCTTCTACCTTTGACCTTATGGCCTCCATGACGTCGGGATCCTTGATGGCATCTTTTTGTTCGTCGAATTCCGACCTAGACTTTTGTAATTGCTAGCTCCCGAGCCTATTTCCTTTAACTGTTGGGTATATTTACAATCTTGGGTGATGCAATAGTGGTCTTGGGCTGTGCATTAATTGCCTCGGATGCTAAATATCCCCCACGAAGTAGGAAACTTGATTATATAAGCTGGATGGGAAGGCCCTTATGGCATGGATCCACGGTCTCCCTATGATGGCGTTGTAAGCTGTGTCATGGTTCATGACATGAGACGTTGTTTCTAGGGTGACTCCCCTGGCCAAAACAAGCAGCGTTATCTCTCCTGAGGTTCGCTTAACTGCGTTGTTAAAACCTGTTAGCGTAATGCAGCATGGTACTATCTTGTCCTCGAATCTCATGTGTGCGAGAACTCAAGGGTGAATAATACATGCATCGCTTTTGTCATCTACCATCATTCTTTTTATGTCAGTATCTAAAATACTTAAGGTAATGAAAAGAGCATCGAAGTGAGGAAAAGTTAAATCGTGGGTATCTAACTTATTGAAGATGATACTGTCTTCGAGGTCATCGTACCGTTCATGGGTGATCGACCGCTTCAGTTTATGTATGATGGTGAATTTTACATGATTTATTGCTGCTTTGTCGCATGCGTCGATGATCATTTGGATGGCGCGGGTAGGGAAGGGTGGCTTTGGAGGGCTTTGGTGTTTTCTCATCCGCGGTTGAAGTTGTCTCTTCCCCGGTCGCTCATCACCTCCCTTAAGTGTCTATGGTGAATCATGTTTACCATTTCTTGTCGTATGGCTATGCAATCTTTGGTCTTGTGACATCTTTCCTAATGAAACTCATAGAGAACGTTCGACTTTCTTGTGCTTGGGAAGGACTTCATCTTTTGTTTCCACTTCACATTCGGACCGATTTTCTCTAGTGCGTACACTATTTATGAAGGGGAACGCAAAATTGTGAGCAGATAAGAGTGGAGGCATTCCTTTTTCATTTTAGTGAGTCCGTGTATGTGGCCTGAATGACCCTTTTATACGGCGCGGAGATGGTGGGATGGTCGTTCTGACATATGGTTGGTGTTGGTCCTGATTAAGGCGTAGACCTGAAGGGTATCTTCGGCCATCATTATGACGGTCTTTCCTTGACTCCACTTGGACTGACGTTATCCATTGGGTTGGACCTTTGAGGTCTTCCTCATCTGCTCTCACCTGGACGCTATAGGCATTGTGAATTTCTTCCCAAGTAGTGGGATGGTATTTCATGAGCCTACTTAACAACTTTCTGGTCGCCCTTGACCATTCCTGTTCAATCCATTTTGGAAAGTTGCCACCGCCATCCCTTCACATACGTTTGTGTATGGGTAGAATACGACCCCATAATAACTAACGAAATTAATTGCCTTTCCTGGTTAATTCAAGATTAATAAGTGGTATGACCACTCGCAGTTAATGTTACTTAACGCCTGCCTGACACGATTAAAAAGGCTATGGCCCATCCGATACCCTGAAGACAAAACCTCAATATGGTCCCGACCACCAACTACCAACTCATGCAGCTCAGAACTATAAATACCAAGAAAGGAAACCTAATAAGGGGCTTCTCTCCTGCGCCATGGGGACTCTCCAATCACAGAGAGAGAAAGAGAGAGAGAACAACTGATGAGAAAAATATAATTCCACAAAGGAATACAACGTGATTGTAAGGCTCTGAACCTCTTCATGGAGAGGCAGACCAAATCATTATCATAAATAAAAGTCGTTAACATTTCTCACCCTAATTGGGAGTGCTTATTATTGTCTCTTTTGCTTGGTTCTTGCATTATTACGACTTGCTATGATTGGATCGTGATTCATGTGCATTGTTTCATATTCATAAAGTGTATGGTAACTTTCGAATCAAACAATTTGGCGCTGTCTGTAGGGATTTCCTGGCAAGATCGTGTAGTTCTTCCTAGAACCAAAAGAAAAGGGAACAGTGGAAAAGAAAAAACAACCCAGCTCGAGCAAGCCTACACTCTCTTTTATTTTCAATAGTACAAGCGGGAAGAGGAATTCCCCCCCCCCCCACTTAGGGAGCGCCTTCGCTAATAAATTCAACTACGGTTGAACCAAGACTCAAGCTACGTGCCTTCGCCAATAAGTTCAACAACGGATGAATTGATACTCAGTCTATACGCCTTCGCCAAAGTTCAACAACAGTCGAACTGGGACTCAGGCTATACGCCTTCACCAATAAAATTCAACTACGGTTGAACCAAGACTCAGCACATGCGCCTTCGCCAACAAGTTCAACAACAGTTGAACTAGGACTCAGGCTATATGCCTTCGCCAATAAAATTCAACTACGGTTGAACTAAGACTCAGGCCATGCGCCTTTGCTAATAAGTTCAACAACAGTTGAACTGGGACTCATGCCATGCGTCTTCGCCAATAAGTTCAACAACAGTTGAGCTGGGACTCAGGCTATATGCTTTCGCCAATAAAATTCAACTACGGTTGGACCAATACTCAAGCCATGCACCTTCACTAATAAGTTCAACAACAGTTGAACTGGGACTCAGTCCATGCGCCTTCGCCAATAAGTTCAACAACAGTTGAGCAGGGACTCAGGCTTTACGCCTTCGCAGATAAAATTCAACTACGGTTGAACCTAGACTCAGGCCATGCGCCTTCACTAGTAAGTTCAACTACGGTTGAACCAAGACTCAAGCTATGTGCCTTCACCAATAAGTTCAACAATGGTTAAGCCGGGACTCAGGCTATACGCCTTCGCCAATAATTTCAACTACGGTTGAACTGGGACTTAGGCCATGCGCCTTCGCCAATAAGTTCAACAACAGTTGAGCTGGGACTGAGTCTATACGCCTTCGCCGATAAAATTCAACTATGGTTGAACCAAGATTCACGCCATGCACGTTCGCTAGTTCAACTACGGTTAAACCAAGACTCAGGCTATGCGCCTTCACCAATAAGTTCAACAACAATTGAGCTGGGACTCGGGCCATATGCCTTCGTCGATGAAATTCAACGATGGTTGAACCAAGACTCAGGCCATGCACCTTCGCTAGTAAGTTCAACTACGATTGAACCAAGACTCAGGCTATGCGCCTTCGCCAATAAGTTCAACAATAGTTGAGCTGGGACTCAGGCTATACGCCTTCTCCAGTAAGTTCAACTACGGTTGAATTGGGACTCAGGCCATATGCATTCGCCCATAAGTTCAACAACAGTTGAGCTGGGATTCGGCTATACACCTTCGCCGATAAAATTCAACTACAATTGAACCAAGACTCAGGCTATGCGCATTTGCCAGTAAGTTCAACTATTGAACCAAGACTCAGGCTATGCGCCTTCGCCAATAAGTTCAATAACAGTTGAGTTGGGAATCATGATATACGCCTTCGCCAATAATTTCAACTACGGTTGAACCAAGACTCAGGCTATACGCCTTTGCAAACAAGTTCAACAACAGTTGAACCAGGACTCAAGCTATATGCCTTCGCCAATAAGTTCAACAAAAGTTGAACTAGGACTCAGGCTATACACCTTCACCGATAAAATTCAACTACGGTTGAACTAAGACTCAGGCCATGCGCCTTCGCCAGTAAGTTCAACTACGGTTGAATCAAGACTAAAGATATGCACCTTTGCCAATAAATTCAACTACGGTTGAACCAAGACTCAGGCTATGCGCCTTCGCCAATAAGTTCAACAACGGATAAACTAGGACTCAGACTATACGCATTCACCAACAAGTTCAACAACAGTTGAACTGGGACTCAGGCTATACGCCTTCGCCAATAAGTACAACAACAGTTAAACTGGGACTTAGGTTATACGCCTTCGCCGTCAAATTTGACGAGTTTGGCCTCGCTCAAATGATGAACTCAGATGCTATCGTCCTCAAATTTAACGAGTTCTGGCCATAATTGAGCCAAGACTCAGACAGAGCTCCTTCATCGCCAAAACTCAGTAAAAACTCAATCGAATCAAGGCACGGGTCAAGCACCCTCGCCGTCCAAGTACGTTGAACTCGAACTAAAATAAGAGATATGAAGAGTCTTGCCTCGGTCAAGCTACGAGGTCGTGCTTTCATCGTCACGACCAGTAGCCTGACCATACCCGAACTGGCACTAAGGCTAAAGGTCACCACCCCTGAATGGAAAAGTCGCCAACAATCGAAAATTGACACACCTACCAAAGTCGGACTTAAAAACAATCCGCCCCTTCAAACACATGCAAAGAAAAACCCAAAAAAGGGGAGGTGCAAAACAGATACAAGGAAAAGAACAAAAGGTAGACCCTCTTTTATTTATAAAACAATTGGGGGTCATTCCCGCTTACACCCGGCTGAAAGCCGGTCAATAAAAAAAGAAAAGAAAAAAAAACAAACAACAAACGCCAAGCGACAAAAAGAAAAAAGGAAAAAACACTATCTATACTCAGTGTCGTCCACGCTCCCACCTACACCATTATCGTCCCTGGAGTTGCCGCATCAAAATCATAATCCAAACTAGCCTCTCGAGCCTTTTGGCGTGCCCCCTTGAAAGTAGCTTTGGTCATGATACCGGCCTCCCACAGACTCTTGTATACGTCCCGGTGGACCTCAACATAAACCCAAAGCTCACGAGCGTGGCTAGAGGAAGAGGCCTGGTCCCGAAGATGCCGGTTTTCTTCCTTTAGGATCACATCCTGCCCCACCGTAGTCTGAGCATCCCGCTCAAGGATACCTATCTGCTCCTCGAGGCTCGCCTCCCTGAAGGTGGTAGCAGTCCTTACCAGCGACAACTGGGATTCGCCAGCGCGGACAGCTCCCTGTAACACCTCAATCCTTACCGAGGCATCTTCCAGCTGACGCTTCAAGGCTGTAGTCTCTCCCTTCAGTGCAACCACCTTCTCACTCCATACCGATGCGGCCTCTATTAACTTGGCTAGACATCGGCGCTTACACTCGATTGTGGCCCTCCTTCCGGCCTCAAGCTGCTCGTCCTTCTGACGAAGCTGCTCTTCAAGGGCGCTCACCCGGCTAAGCGTTCGTTGCGCCTGAAGCTCCCGCCTT
This sequence comes from Nicotiana noctiflora, assembly GCA_032618575.1. Lineage (NCBI taxonomy): Eukaryota > Viridiplantae > Streptophyta > Magnoliopsida > Solanales > Solanaceae > Nicotiana > Nicotiana noctiflora. Next base: position 102,248 of record JASVEL010008923.1, on the reverse strand, counting down.
GCTAATTCCTCAACTAGAGCCCAACTACAGAGATTGTTCCTCAAGCGCACATGCATCTCCCTGAACCTATCCTGGTAGCGGCGATACTTCTCCAACACCCGTATAAATACCCCCGAGCGATTGTTAGCTCGGCGGATGCTCTCCACCTCCAGCAAGTAGGACTATGAAACAAAGACAATGATTAAAGGGGAAAATAAAACAAGGCAATGAAGAGATAGACTGATATGCAAATACGTACCCTCAAGCCCATCACAACCATTTCATTCATCAAATCGATGTCTGTGACGTCCCTCAGCGACTCATTCTTCACCTCCAAGCATAGATGCCCAAACTGTGATACCAAACTTGAGCCTTTAAGTAGCAGATTAAAGTTCGAGGGGACCTCAATGAGTCGTGACCTCCCTACCGCGCGAACGGACAACTTAGTAAAGCCGTCTCGAAATATGCGGACGTCCTTAGGGTCTAAGTCTGATTTGGACCCAGACCCTTCTCCCACAGCTTCTCCTTCTCCTCCAGTTGCAGCTTCCAATGAGACGCTCGAACCACCAACTTCAACAATCAAAGAGGAGCTTCCCCCTATTTCAACTATGGGAGTCACTGATCGAGCCGCTGGAGGGATAGAATCTTCGCGACCCAAACTGGCCGGGGCGACCTCCACCGTCGGCTCACCCCCAAGGGTAGGTGCTGTAGTCGTATCCTCCCCCGCGTTCTCCGAGGGAATCCACATTAATAACCATAGGGGGAGTAGGCGTAATCACTGTAGGAGGAACTGGAGCGAACGCGACCCTACGCCTGATTAAGGGCCTTTCCTCCTATTCGCTTGAGGATAATTTATCTCGAGGATGTATGGTCCCCGACGGCCCCTTATCCCAAAATATGGGCCTTGGTGGGGAAGGAGTCGCATAAGACTCCACTGATGTCACCCTCGGTACGTGGTGTGGCGTTGGTGTTGCAAAAAAATGAGTGATCGTACCCGACCGCCGGAAGGCTAGCTGAGGAGCCCTGCCACTGCTCGCTCTCCCTATAATAGAAAAACAACGTCGGTAGTAAGGGATAGACTTCTCACCTATGACATGCCTACAGTCGTGTCTCTCCCAAAAAGACGTCCACATGGGAATCCCTTCAGTGTGAGGGAGCATGGATTCGAGCCATCCATGCATCCCTGCTAACAGGGTCGGTGGTGACCTCTCGGCTACAGAGGTAACAACGAGATAAGATTCACATAAAGTAAAACAAAAAGGGATAAAGGAATGAAATTGGTTATCTTAGTAAAAGTAACTCATGTGCATGGTTCCAAGCCTCCGGGAACCCTGAACGGGATGCCACATGATGCTCGGTTCTGATGTAAAAAAAGTGCTCGAATGGGCGGGACTCAACCTCATCATCCAGCACCGCAGTCATCCCTCTCGACCCACGAGGGCACACCCACCCCGTACCCGTTAGGGGCATAAAGGGCGAGCACATGCTGCAACGCAATCGCCCTGCCGGCCAGTTCCTCGTACTTCAAGAACATCTCCAGTAACTTATATAGATAGGGGGTGAGATGGCCCAGGCACACATATTAATAACGACATGTGTCCACCACCAGCATGGGAAGTGGAATCCTAAAACCCAACTTGAAAGGATACGCATAAAAGACGTAGTATCTATTGCGATCGGTGTGAACCTTTTCCTCGCTTTGGGCGAGGATAATATCGGCATGGGTGGGAATGACCCCTGCTCCCGTAATCGGGCCATTCCAATCTCCCCCATCAGTGGGACTTCATCCACAGGGTCCTCCCCGCTATCAGCGGTAAAATCAATTGCCGGACCTCCAGGCTAGGGAAATACCTCATCCACTGATAAAATTCCTCCAGGCTTTGCCTGCTCAGCACCTCCCATTGCCGGAGGTGGTCCTTCAATCGCCGGAGGGTTAACCGGCAAGTTTGTCGGAAGAGTTTCACATGAAGAACTACCATCCATTGCTTAATCGGGTAAAAGGGAAAGAACAAAATGTTGTTTTGAAAATGAGAGTTATCGCAGTCAAGAAGAGAAAGGAGAAGTGAATTAACAAAGTAAAAAGAAGCTTCCTTAGACTTGTTCTTAGATAAATAAAGAAGTAATGAGAAAATGATGCCACAATTCACCTTTATAGGCAACATAAATTATTTCGGGAAATCCAATGGACATCATTAACTGCATATCCAACCGTCAAATAGATCGATTCTATCAAGATATGCGCCATTATAACAAGCACCACGAAGTGCCCACTCGACCTCCAGTTATTACCACGCTAATCACAACGAACGTAGAGCCCTGCTGATACGGGCAAAATGTACCATACGCCTTCAAAACTTTAAAAACACTACATGCAAGGTATTCGCCCACATTACATACAACCCGTCTCCTGTCGCCGATGACAGCTACTTACCAAAGCAAACCCAAGGATCAGAATATAATCGGGTTTTGATCTCGCACGAATTACGCTAACAACATCATGTGCCCTCATGATGAGAAGATAGCATGCCTTGATCGCCCAACGACTTGATTAAATGGAAAAGTAATGTAAAAAATATTCTACCAAATTTGGGTCGTCGTCATAAAGAACACGGCCTCGACCAAAGTGACGATCATCTATTCCTTATTCAAGTCTTTTAGATCACAGTCGATGAAATCCGCTCATCAAGCTCATGTGAGGAATGACCTCGATAAGTGGAGAGACAAAATGTATGGGTCAGAATCCAACCCATAATAACTATCGAAGCTAATCGCCTTTACTGGTTAATTCAAGATTAATAAGTGGTATGACCAATTGCAATTAATGGTACTTAACACCTGCCTGACACTATTAAAAAGGCGACGGCCATCCGCTACCCTGAAGACAAAACCTCAATATGGTCCAAGCCACCAACTGCCAACTCACGCAACTCACAACTATAAATACCAAGAAAGGAAACCTAATAAGGGGCTTCTCTCCTCCCCCATGGAGACTCTCCAATCACAGAGAGAGAAAGAGAGAAAGAACAACCGATGAGAAAAATATAATTCCTCAAAGGAATACAACGTGATTGTAAGGCTCTGAACTTCTTCATGGAGGAGCAGACCAAATAATTATCATCAATAAAATACATAAACATTTCTCACCCTAATTGGGAGTGCTTATTATTGTCTTTTTTGCTTGGTTCTTGCATTATTACGACTTGCTATGATTGGCCCGTGATTCATGTACATTATTTCGTATTCATAAAGTGTATGGTAACTTTCCAATCAAACAGTCTGGCTAGCTCATTCTTACTCTATTGAACCGATCAAGGAAGTCCCTGAGTCCCTCGCTAGGTGATTATCTAACAACGAATATATCGTTTAACCTGGCCTCCGCATTTCTTAGCCCCACGTGGGCGGTGACAAATTTGTCGGACATTTCCTCAAACGTTGTTATTGAAAATGCTGGTAATTTTGAGTACCATGTTAACACTTCTACCGTTAGGGTTTCGCCGAACTTTTTTAGTAAAACTGATGGTACCTGCTCTTTTGAGAGGTCGTTGCCTTTTACTGCTGTAACGTAATGGATGATGTGAACTTCGGGTTCTATTGTGTCGTCGTATATCTTCAAATATGATGGCCATTTGAAGGTCTTGGGTATGACATGTGGGGTTACTTCCTCACTATATCGTTTTTCGACAACCCACCCGACGTCCTGTTTTAGTAGCAGTTTTAGGGCGCCGAGTATCTTATTAACCCTTTCTTGATACTCCCCCATTCGGCTGCGGAGCATTTTATTTTCGTTGTCTATTTCTTCCATGTTCTTTAGAATGCTGCAAGTGCATCATTACCTGCATCAACAGCAGTGCGAGTATTACCTGTTGGGCTAGGTTATGGGGGTAGGGGAGTGGGAGCAGGTTGCTTGTCAGCAGTCGTTGTGGTAATTGCTTGTCGACAGTCGTTGTGGTATACTTGTACGGCATTTCTATTCGCCCTTTGAACGGGTTTTTCGAGTATGTTGTTTAGAGTACTTTTCAACCATACATCCAGTATTTTTTTCACCATTGGTGGCACTTCCTCGGTTGTGGACGTGGAGGCTCCCTGATCGGAGCCAACCCTACACCACTATAGAGTGACAAGAGCAGTCGATGTAACTTTTACCCAAAAGGTCGGGAACAAATCCACAGAGAGCTATGAAAGGTTTGGAATTGGGTTCCTATCTAATCTAGCAATGTGCGATGTTCTTAATTGCACTTCCAATCATTCTTTGTTTGTTCACTATTCTATTTTAATATTAATGATGCAGGAAAGTAAGCTAAGTATGATATTTTTGTGTAGGATTTTTTTAATTGGTAGAAAGGCACTAGGATGTAACATACTCCTAGGTGAGTATCTAACGGGATCTAAAACTTAGGGAAAATTTGTTATAATTGAGATCATGATATATCCATTGCACGTAACTACTCACTTTATACTTCCGGGTAGTTTGAGTGACTTTGCCCTAATTGGCTTTCTTAAGCCCAATTGGGTGTTCAAACAGTGCAAGCAAAATTGGCTCAAGTTGAATATTAATATTTCTAGTTTTTAACCATTTAATTTGGGCTATCAATCTCTTGAATAAGATTGAATGCATCTCAATTCCTTATTGGCCTGAATTTCCTAAATTTGGACTCTCTTTCTCAAGAAGAGCCTAAATCAAAAGGTCACAAATTAGTGTTTGTAACCACCAATCCAATATTTAAAGCCTAAATCAAACCAAATATTATACACCCATACACATTTAAGCCCTAAAATAGAAGACCCATTAAATATACTCATACTAGGGTTGAGCCACAACCCTAGCTAATCAGTCTAGGTGCTCATAATCAAGAGAAAATCAAAGGTTTAGATAAAATATAACCTATAAAAAGTAAATACAAGATTAAAATATAAGATTAATTGTTAAAAATATTCTAAAATTACTCAAAAAGGTTAAAAATGGCAGTTCACATGCTCTACCAAACAACATATGACCTTAAAATCTGAAAAAGAAGTACTTAAAATAGCTAAAGTTTTCGGACAAAAATGCCCATACGGAGGCTCCGTTGATAGCAGAAAATGGACAGCTGCAGCGCTAAGACTAGCGCGGCCACGTAAAATCAACTGCGGACCGCGGTTTTCAACTTTTAACTCCACTTCTGGCTCTCTTATTTTGACTACCGCTGAGGGCGGTAAATCGACCGCTGCCGCGTTAAGTCACTGCTGGCAGCGGTGACTTGTTAAGCTCAAAACACACTTTCTGAACTTTGCCATCTCTGAGAGCGAAATCAAGACTGCCTCAGTGGTGGACTCTCTACATCCACGTTAGTTTCTTCACTGTCAACGCTCTTTTGACTTAGCTTTGAAGTTGTGTAGGTTTCACTCCCTTTTTGAGCTGGTTATGACTTCCTTGTCTTTTTTTTATCAAACATTACAATCAAGCACAATAAGTTAGCTTTCGGGAATACTTGTACACACTTTTAATCCAAAACCTAAGAAAAAAGGAGCATAAAATAGGCTAGAATCCCTAGTTATCACTCCCCTTTCACGTGACGTAGGTATACTTCCATGAGTCAGATGTGAGTCATTCCGCTTGGGTGTAGCACTCGGCGTCACATTCTCCTTATCTTCTATGTCATCCTCGTTGATGGTGTTCAAGAGGTTGGTAGTGACACCCACTACTATTTTTCGTCTTTCATCTCCTTTTTCTGTCATTGTTAGCTCGTGCGAACGATAAAAAGATGGTTCTTGTAATTTTTTTAAATATAGAAGAAACTAAAATTTTAACTAGAAAATTTTCATAGCCGGCGCCGAATTGTTCGACCAAATAGTATTAAGTTTTTTGTTAAACTAATTAAGTATTGTGATAATGGACAAATTCTAGTTAAATGTAATAAATTCTAGTTCTAAAACTGCGAAATATCATTAATATGGGACTGTGTTCAAGAATAATGAATACCAAGTATATGTTTGATGATTGTCAATGAATGTAATAATAATAGCATGCAATAAATATAGATACTGATAATGAATGTAATAAGACGGAGTTTATCACCCAAATGTTAGATGACTTGGATGATTCTCCTTCCAGACAACAAAGTGGAGTAACAGAAAGTGAGGATGGACAAGGAATCTTCAGATTTTGTGAATAGAAAGCGTAAATCGAACTATGCAATAAGTGGATAAGATAATCTTATGTATATTCTTTGTAATCAACCCTTTACAATGTGTTCTTCTCCGAAAGTCAAGATCTTTTTTTTGGTTTTTATCTCTTCCTATTTATAAGGTATATTTCTAAGAAATCCTAAAAGCACAACTGAAAGAAGATTTGATGAAGTATTCCTTCTTTCTATTATAACTTATCGTATCGATAATTACATATGTCTTTTATTCGACCTCGGCACTACTCCTTCTTATGGAGACTCCTCTCCATCGGGAGGTGGTCGGCTTATCCTCGATTATGTCCATTTGTAATTATTAAGCCCAATCTAAATTTTGACCAATACAGGAGTTGATCTCTCGTCACTACCTCTTTGAAATTAGACTGGATATTTACTGGGTATACGTTATTTTCGTACCCATACTACATTTGTTGTACATTTTATTGTACAAACATGTATGTCTAGTGGCCTTTTGGGCATAACGGCGTAGTTGATATGGGGACTTAGGTGAACTGCATCTTAGCAGAGTCTCCTTTAGAGAACTTGTATTTTTTTTTTCTGTACAAATTTATATTTCGAACAGTTATTGTATTTTATTTTATTTTCTAGTAAATGCTAATGTATTGTGACACTAGTTCTGGGAGGATTATGTGATAGAAATTAAAAAATATTATTATTATTATTATTATATAAAGTTTGCCTTTTTGCTAGTTAAGTTCAAGGCAATTTATGATTTCAATAAAAGATATTAAAATAAGAATTTAATTAACTATTTAGTGTTGGCTTGATTGACAGTCGTGTCCGGCGCCATCACGACCTTTGACGAATCTTGGGTCGTGAAATCAAATATAATATAAAAATATTATAGTGCATATATAAAATTCAAAGTTAACTTGGAAGAGATTTATATGATTATTATTCATAATTCAAATAAGAACATAATTTACAGAAGATTAAATTTTAATTAATTCTGGTTAAATTTAATTAATTCAGAATCCTAAATATAAGGACTAAACACAAATACGGAGGATTTAATAAATGAAATTTCAGTTAAGCTCAAGATATTATGGAGTAAATATAAAGAAAAACAGCATTAAAGAATTATAGTTATTTTGCAATAAAAAATTTATGCTCAATGAATTTTCTCTTACGTGTATTTTTGACAAGTAAGCTAATATTTTGCCTTAAATTGTCTCTTATTTTTAGCACTACTAATTATACTTGTGTTACCTACTTCAATCGGGAAAGAATTTATGAAAGGTAAATCTTAAATGATTTTAAGTTTTAAATATTAAAAATCTATAATAATATTTTAAAAAAGGAAAGATTTAATATTCAAATTTTACTTTATTTTAAAGTCCTAAATATTAGGAAATAACTTAAAGAGATTTTTACATGTGTATACCATATAGCAAACCTTATTACCAACCATGTTTAAAGTTTGTGTTTATTACATTTAAGCATACCAACTTTCAATTTATGTACCATAATTCAAATTAATGCTTTAATTAAGTTATCATTAAATGTAGGAGTGTATTTAGGGACAAAATCTCCCAATTTGTTTTGTTACCCGCTTCTCTCTCATCCAATTTTTAAATTTTTCGTTCCTCACCCCCCTCCCCCCACACCCTACGATTTTCACTCAGTTCTTTTCTCCCTCACGTTTTTTCTTTTGTTCAGTTTATTTCCTCTTTTTTCGTATAGCAGTAACACAACTCCCATCATCTTCATTAACTTCCCCCACCATTTTCATCCATTTCAATCTTCATCTAAATCATGAAAAATCAAAATACTCCTAAAAAACCTACAAAAGAGGTAGTGACAGATATTCCATCTTTTGATTTGGGTGTTTTAACACCTAAATCCTCTGCCAAAACTCATCATAATACACATGCAAGTGACAAATCGAAAGTTATGTCTTCTCGAAGACAAATCAGGGCTGAAATGCGAACCAAACATTTACAAGATGTAAATGTTAGTGATGTAGACAAAGTCGCTCAACAACACCATAAGCGCAAGGCAAAACAGTTGGAGATAGATGATGATTTTGTTGAGGATTCACCCAAGCTTCCATCTGGAAAAAAAATTGAAGTTATCTCCATCATCTTCAAAAAAACCAAAAAAGAAACATTCAAAAAAGCTAAAAAATTCAGCCCTCAAAATATTCCAGTAAAGGTATTTTTATTTAATTTTTTCGCGTAGTTTCTGGAAACATTTTACTTTGTCTCAATTTTGAGGTTTAATTGTCCTTATTTTGTATTTTTATTTCAATCGTTAACATATTTGTAGTTAAATTATAGTCGATTTGTAGTTATTTTTAGATGTTTTGTGGTTAAATGTAGGTATGTTGTAGTTATACTGACATATTTAATTGTAGTTGTTCTCAATTACATTGTAGTTAAATGTAATTTATTGTAGTTAAATGTAGTTTATTGTTCTCAGTCCACTTTTTTCTATTTTTTTCAGAATAGCCCATTTGCTGCTCAACAGAATGTGGATTATGGTGTTCTTAGGTTCCACACTTTGTGTGAGCCTAGCATACCAAGCCAAATTAAGGCTTTGCTATCTGCAAATGTCACGCCCCAAATCGAGGGACATGACCAGCGCCTGACCGGTAGCCCCGGTCAAGTGGACCTGGGTGCCTTTCATTCCCACGTGTTACCCATGTGTTGACTGTTTCTCATTAACCAAATATCTTGCCAATTATAACAGATTTCACAATAGACAAACATAACCATACGAGTGATTCATTAACAAGTTTAGAGTTTTTACAACGCCCAACATGATATGTACATAAGACTGGAATCCCACAGTTTGCATGTCTACAGAGCCTCTAGGATACAAAAGGAAACACAATACTTGCCGGTAACAAGGCTCCGGCTATACCTTACAAAATCACAATGAAGTCTAAACAAAACTGGTGTGAACCACACAGGGCCCCGAGGAAGAAAAGGGGCCCACCAAAGCGAACAGTGGAAGATGAAGGATACTACTGCCGATGAGCTGAAGTACCTGCTACTGATCCACCTACAATCATAATACGAATGTAGCGTCCCCGAAAAAAGGGACGTCAGTACACTTAAATTGTACTGGTATGTATGGACAAACTTTATCCCAAGTAAACTCAACTCGTTAAACAAGAACCGCAATGACAAGACAGCCAATAAATTACATCAAGAATCAATTAAGCCAACTAACCATGTTTTCCACATTTTACTCATTTCAGATAAATCTCGACACATAGCACATTTAAGGTCAACAAATAGAACAACCAATCAATCACACAAATCACAAGTAGTCAAACAAAGGGACAATCAGTGCCCCACAGGTTGCAAACTCTCATGCTGTCTCCTTTTACAATTTCATATCAATGATTTTGTATCAATTTCATTAGCCATTCCGATCGTTTTCCATCCATATTACCTCGTCCACCCTTATTACCTCGGCTACCCTTATCACCCCAACCCACACCTTATTTCTTTATGTTGCGGCGCGCAACCCGATCCCACCGTACAGTTTTCAAACACAACAATCACAAACAGCAGATAAGGTACTACACACAATTACAACAAGCTCAAATAAGCAACTTACACATTGGTTCATGTTCTCAATTACTTCTCAAGCCAATATCACAACCAAGTTACAATGTTTTAAAAATTGAGAATGTTCATACTGTTATGTTCAACAACTTACCACACCTCAAATGTTTCACTTCTTTTCCACAAGGTATCATATATGCCATCATAGCCATTATTCACAATTTTTTACCAAATTCAACTCTCATTTATCTTTTGGGTTCATATCCCACATTACATCACTCATAGTTCAAAAGCAAATTTGAATATCCAACAACAACATCAAGAATTTCACACAATTTATCAAATTAACACGAACCAACAAATTTCACACATATAGGCGATTTCACAAGAATCAAAATTAGCCATACATACCTGGTATCGAGTTTTCTTCAGTTAAGTTCCTATTTATGCTTACTTTATCTTTGCCGACCTCGTTTTGCAGACTCTTACGCCTATTCACTTCCTCTTTACTAAAAATCAAGTTCAATAATCATGCATGAGTGTAAAATTCCATTTTCAAAAGCTATTATATGCAACCCTCTCCTTACCTATTTTAAAACTGAAAATTAGAGAAAATAGCTAGGGTTTGTACCTTGAAATGATTTGGCGGAAGTTGAATCTTTGCCCTAGAATCCTTTGAACTAAGTAGTTGGAACAATCTTTGAGGATGAAAGACTTCTCTCTCTAAAATCCCTCTCTTCTCTCTCTAATTTTTTGTAAGATGATATGATAAAATGAAGGAGAAAGGTGTTATATTAAAGAAGAGGTCGGGTTTAATTTTATAAAATTTTTGGGCCGCGTCAATTCTGCGGTCGCATATGCGATCGCAGAATCGACATGCGGTCCGCATAATGACCGCGGAATTGCCTCAAAATTTACACAAGTTCTGTTACAGAATGCGACCAAAATGCGGTCCGCATTCTTGATCTGCGGTCGCAGAGTGCATCGCAGATTTGACACTCAAAAACCTTCGAGAATTTATGCGATAGATCTGCGGTCCGCAGATCCATTCTGTGATCGCATATCAACCGCATTCTCTACACCAATTTTTGTAAACCTTCTATTAAGCTCTGCGGCAGGAGTGCGGTCCGCATAGCAGATCTGCGGTCGCATTTCTGACCGCAGAATCGACATTTTTCTGGAAAAATTGACTCTTTACATTTTTAAAACTTAAATCACTACCAAGGGTCCGAACCGCAGCGAGCTACGCATACCTAACACATTATTCGGACCATGACACCACAGCTACTAGGTTTTATGCACAAAATTTTACGGGGCCTTACAGCAAATCAGTTACGAGTTTTTAAAAAAACTTGTTTTGGTTATTTGTTAGGTCTTCCCTCAACTGTGATGCAAAATTAATCCATTCATATCTTAATGAAATATGAGCTGTCTAAATCTACTGAATATTTTTCTGTTCTTTTAAAGGGAGAAAATTTAATTTTTTCATTGAGAGATTTTTGTTTGATAACTGGGTTTAATTGTGTCAATAATTTCTTAGATTATGGTTACACTCCCAATTATGTTAGTCATTTAATGAACACATATTTTGGTTGTAAAGAAAGAGTTGAAAAATGGCACCTAAAGAATGTAGTTATTAACAAAGTATGGGAAAATGATGTTGATGCAGTGCAGTTGTGTGTTTTGTATATGTTGGAATTTTTTGTTTGTCCTTCGGATAAGGACAATGTAACATTGATAGACAAGTTTATATTCTTTTTAGTTGAGTCTGGTAATTTTGAGTCGTACCCATGGGGTACGAAATCATTCAGGCAGCTTATTGGTTCTATTAGGCATCGTCTTAGTCCAAATGTTCATTCATATCTTATACAGGGATGCTCATTAGCCTTGCAAGTGTGGCTATATAAGTGTTGCTCTTCTGTCAACACCGAACTTGCTACACGATGTTCTCAGTCGATTCCTCAGATTCTTAGATGGTCAGCAAACAAGAGTATGATATGGTTGTCTGCATTTGAGGAGAAGATGATAAAGTCTGAGTGGCTGAAGGTATTTTTTTTTACATTCTTTAATTATTCTACAATTAAACTTATAGTATACATCATTCACCTACATTTTTACTTTAACTTGAATGAACTGTAACTTCCATCAGTTCACAAACATTGTTGAAGCTGGAGAAGAGCTGGCAGTTCTTAATCTCCCAAAAAAATTGAATATGCATATGAAGAAGTTGCTCAACCACCGAATGTGCAAAATGATGCTTCTCCAACAGCTGAACCGAAAGAATTTTCTTCGCATAAGTCCATGGAATCAGTGAATAGAAAGATCACCCATCTGGAAAAGAGAATTGTGCAGGTTTTGTATAAAACTACAAAATTATTACAATATTTACTACAATTTACATACAGTATAATTTTTGTGTAGACATTATGTAGTTTAATTGTAGAGAATATATTAAGATTACAAACTAATTCTTCATATATTTTTCTAAAGGTTGATATAAAGTAACATTCTTTAAAGAAGAATGTTGTTGATGAACTCTCTTCCCTTCGAGAGTTCATAGATCAATCTCTAAAGAGTGTTATGAGTGCAATTAACAAGAGGTTTGATTTGGATGATTCAAAGTTTAGAATTTACATATCAAATTTAGGCCAAATCTATATAAGACATATCATTAAATATCTTTATCAAATATATCCTAAAATTGTAGTTTGCAGGTAGTTCAACCAAAAATAATGACCAAAATCAATTTGACAAAAACCAGCAATTTCAGTTTAATGTTGGTGAATTTCAAGAAGCAACTGATGCAAGCACTAGTAAAAGAGATATCTACATTACTCCTTCATACATATCTACAATTTGTAAGAGTTACTAATTACTTTTTAATTATATTTTACAGATCCAATTTCTAAACAACATGGTCAAGCACAAGTTGACTTGTACCCTGATTTCCAAGAAGTTGATGATGCATATAAAGCAGGTATAGTACCATATCTGACTTTTTAGCAAATTTATATATAAACTACAAATAACTACATTTCTACTACAATTGTTCATTCTATATCACAGGGGTTGTGCCACCAGTGGTTGATCAACAATCAATCAAGCAAGGATCATATGTTGAATATAGCAATCCACAGTCCCCAATAAATGGTGTAACATTGAAAGAAGTTGCTCAGGGAGGCATTCATAAAAAAGATGAAACTGAAGTTGTGCATGAAGGCATTGAAAACAAAGATGTGGCATTGGATGATTTTGAACTTCCAGACAACTTATCACAGTTGGTTATTTTTTAGGATCCACTACCAGTTGAAGTAACCCCTCTTCATCATGTAAGAACAAGGTTGCCGGGAAAACATGCACGATCACCATTCACACCCTTGTACAGTATTGAAGGAAGCACATCTGCTTGCCCCAAATTTTTTCACCTGAAGCACCCTTTCACAAGTGTCATAGGCGAAGATGTAGATCCTGATTTGATAGATAGGTTCACAACCTGGTTGCACAGTCGCAATGACAAAGGAAATAGGAGGTATTTTTGCTTTAGTTTATACTGTCCATTTACCATTTTAACAAATGACATGTTTAATTAATTTTGCTAAATTTTTTATTTGATTCAATCTTTTTGTTATTACAGGAGGAAAGATTTCTATTCAAGGAAGGATAACCAAATAAATCTTGAGTTGGATTTGGGTTGTGAAAAGATTGATAAGAAGAAATGGTTCTATCACCTAGCTCACCCGGACAAGTAATCAATAGCAATGTAGGTATATATTATTTAAACTTCCATATCTGTTTTGTATTCACATGAGTTGTGCATTTGTAGTTTTGCATTTTTTTAGTATGTGTCATTGTAGTTGTATTGTAGATATTATATATATGTTATTATATTTAGTTTCCATCTGGATGATTTGTTTTTTTGGACCTTATACAATAAATATTAAATTGTAGTTCATATGTAGTTTTATGTAGTTGTTATGGTTTAATTGTAGATGTAGTATGTCTTTACTACTGTTCATTATAACTACCATTAAATTGCATTATTTGATGCCTTTGGTGTTTCTGTAATATATTTTTTGTTATTGTGGAGTAAAAGCGAAGCAACATGCTATATTGTTTTTCAGAAATTCTAATATGTAGTTAGTATGTAGTTGTTTTGTAGATACATGTAGTTTATACTGTCACTTACTGTATATTTCAATTTTAATTTGGCAGCACATTGATGTTATTATGTACTACCTGAGAAAGAAGAGAAAATATGGCCCTAACATCAAGACAAGGTTTACAACAACCGATTGCTTGTTCAAGACAAAGATTGAAGCAATCTATGAGAAGTTCACTAGTTCTCCGCCGGATGTAAGGAATTATGTGATTAAACCTGAGGATGATATTGCTGAATATATTCTGGGCTACACGATTCTACCAAATGTTCCATGGGATGTTGTTGACTATGTGCTCATGCCTGTTAACATTGTTGATAACTTTCATTGGTTGTTGCTAGTTTTTGACATAAAGGATATGCAGCTTTATGTTTATGATTCATTGGTAAGAGCAAAGCATAATCAATCTGTTCAGACAATGGTTGACAAATTTGCAAGAATTATTCCTCTTTATTTGTCATGCACTGGTTTCTATGGTAAACGCAAAGACATTGACTTCAATATTTCAAAAGTCATACATTGAGAAAGTGGTTACCGTCCCTCTCGACATTCAATGGCTGGTTGCTGAGATTCCACAACAGAAAGCAGGCTCACTGTAAAAAAACTAATCTCCCATTTCTATATTGTTTATCCTATTTTTGCTTTTTTGTAGTTTGATATATACTGACAAATTATTATTTAATGCATGGATTATGGTGTATATGTGGCTACTTTTGCTGAATATGTTAGCTGTGGTAATTTTTTCATCCCAAAGGAAGATTTGAGTGATATTGTCCCACATCGTATTCGCTATGAGCTCTACTATGGGATTACGCCACAAAGAAGATAGAAGATAGCTCAATTAGCGAGAGTGAGGTTACAGGCAGGCTTGCTAGAAGGAAGGGTGCACCGGCCAAAAACGAGAGGACTAAAGTTCAACGAAAGAAGAGATGATTTCTGTTATTCCTAGTTGTGTGTGTGTAATTTGGTAGTTGTATTGGTAAACAATGTAGGAATTAAGTTATTTAGTTTTTGTACAAAAATTTTTTTGATAACAGATATTATACTCGCGTAGTCAAGTTCTCTAATACCTTCAGCTGCCATTGATCATATTTACATAAATGTCAGTTGTTACAAATTGAACTACATTTAACTACAATTGTAAATGTCAACTGTCAGTTAATATAAATTGAACTACAATTGAACTACATTTAACTACATTTCAAATACAAATTGTAAATACCTATTGTATATGACTACATGTACACCACACCTAAGCTACATTTTAACCACAATATGGAAACAATTGACATTGAGTCCTTTATTTATTTAAGTCATAAAGTAAGAAGTTTAACTGTTATATAAAAAATGAAAAAATTCACGCTTGTATGCATACAAACAACATGTAAATATACAACCACACAAATTGATGATTTTAGTTAAATTTCATCTTCAAATCCAATACAGGTTTTCAATCAGATCTGAAAAATCTTATTTACGCTAAAACATTTAAATTGAATAACTATTCTAACTACATAATATTCATTTTTTTGGTGTATTCTTGCAAGTTCTTTTGTTATGCCCTTCAACTCCACAATTGCCGCATGACACCTTGTACTTCTTTGAGTTTATTTCATCAAATGTTTTATATCTTTCCTTCTGAGGTCTCCCTGGCTGCCTTTTATCTCCCGATGGTTGCTTTACTACCTCATCCAAAATATGTTGGGGAACATCCTATTTGGCTTCATCAGGAAGGGGATTTACTAGCATTTCATAGGTAAGAAGAAGGCTCTCCCTTGTGTAATACGAAGAGCAATAGTTTTCAGGTGTTTTATTCCTATGCCTTAATGCTGCTAGAGCATGTGCACATGGAATTTCGTCAAGTTGAAATTGTCCAAAACTACATTTCTTGTTTTGTAGACATACAATGTACCGCTTCGCACCATCTAACACCATATGTATATAATCAGTTGAAGCTCTCGTCTACAATATAAAAACAAACAGGAAAAATGATACATCAAATATTTAAATGGATTATATACATTTATTCTACAAATTATCTACAAGCAACTACAATTATCTACAATGATACTACATTTTAACTACAATCTGAAACACTGTATCTATCACTATTTTTTTTTCTCCTGCAGCAATCAAGAATATCTTACCCGTAGTTTCTGAGATAACGTGTTGTTACCATCCAACTCTTTGTGGAATTTTTGACCAAGGAATGTGAAAGTAGCCTTTGCCTTCAACAACTTTTCTTTTTTCCAACGTTCAATAAGAGTTCTCATATACTCAAATAGGTCATATATTGGCAGCTCTCTTGCCTCTTTCGTTACAGCATTCAACATTGCCGAATGTTTGACGTCATAGTAAATGTTCTACTCTCCGTTGCATGTACTCTTGACCATCTATGATAGCCAATATCATATAGGTAAGACTTTACATGCTTGTCTACCTCTTGAATCTTCATCATCCTTTCATTGAATTCATCCAGAGTGTATGACCGGGTTGTAGCAAAGTATAATTCATGTAATTGTAGATGTCTCTTTTTGAATTTTGATCTTATATTTGTCCATATATGCCACATACAAGAGTAATGTTCCATCCCCGGATAGACAACTGATGTTACCTTCAATATACTCCCATGCCTATCTGAAACAACACACATTGAAGGTCTTTTTCCATATGCTTCTTTAAATTTCTCAAAGAACCACTTTCAAGACGCGTCATTTTCAGAATCAACCACATCATAAAAATAGTGCCTACATTTTATGTTCATAAAATAATATTAAATAAAAACTACACTTGGATATTGAGGTTAAAGACAATTAACTTTATTTATTTATATAACTACAAATACACTACAATTTAACTATAATATATTAACTATCCACATTGTATGTATTTTATTTACCTGCTGCATCCATTGTGCTTGCTGTCAGCATAATCCCCATGTATGCTGACTTTAAAAATGTTCCATCAACCACAACAACCGACCTACAATGTTTCCAACCATTGATTAATGTAGAAAGAGCAACAAAGGCGTATAAGAAGCAATCATCTGCTGCCTTCTTTAGTTTAACAACAGAACCAGGATAAATCTTCTCAACAATATAAAAATATTTTGGTAATTTGTTGTAGGAGTCACACGGATTCCCTCTCAAAAAATATAATGCTTTTTCCTTTGCTCTTCATGCTTGCATGTAGCTTAAGTTCAGTCCATGTTCAGATAACATGTTAGTTTGTATGTCCTTTGGTGTGTATACAGTCTTAGGATCACAATACTTTGGAACAACCATGCTACCAACTATTGCTGCAGTACGTTTGCGTTGTATGAATGTTTCATCCATTATGCAACATGTGTGTTGTCGACTGAAACTTCTTATCTTGAACATTGCAAAATCGTTAATTGAGGTTGCCTTGAAATGCCATTTGCAGCTTTCAGCTACACATATAAGCCAGTAGCTAAAAAAAATGTAGTTACACTATAATTAACTACAAATAACTACAAATACTCTAATACATAAAGCATAACTACAAATAGAATTCAACAAGCCAGTAGCTACACAAATTTAATTTACACTACAATTAACTACAAATAAAATACAAGATAACTACATACCTTTTATGACTAGATGTTTTTACTCTGAACTGGAACTTGTGCTGCACTGAATAATTCCTCATTGCAGCAGCTATTGTTTGATTGTCCTGATACACTTGTCCTTCTTCAATACATAATTGCTTAGATTCAGTTATTATTTCACTTTGATATTCCTCTATTGCTAGTGACGACGGAATCTCTAGTAACCTTAGTGATCCTGAAGAACCTGAAGAATATAAATTCAAAAATGTAGTAACTATGCAGGTAATTATGAAATCGACAATGCTTTATATTAATATTGTAGTTAATTGTAGTGGAATGTAGTTGAAATGTAGTTAGTAAATAAATTCATAACACTCTGCAATTCGGATCAAGCATATCTGTACTAGTGTTTTCATTGGTGATTGCCAATTCCATATTGAAATCTCTAATACTTATACATAACGGATACGAACCTAAGTTCCTATTATCCCTTTTCATTTCCATATACACACAAACACCCATATCATTCCTAATTTCCATTGGAGGTCAATTCTCATCCATAATGTATTTGATTTCGACAATTTTCTCTGATGTATCAATCGATTATTGTTCTGCAATTGTAGAAACGAGATTTGCGTAGCGTGAATTATCATCTACCACAATGGCGTCAACGACAAAATCACTATATCTTCCATATTTATCCCAATTACCATTCGATTTCAGCATAATTGTGATTTTTGCCATGATTTTGTGTAGTTAACAGAAAAAAACTTTAAGAACAGAATAGGAGTGAGAACAGAGATCTCGTTCAGTTGTATTTCTATAATTTTAGAACAGAGATCGACGAAGAACGGTTTGTAGAAGAAAATTGTATTTCTACAATTTGATTTTTGGATAATTCGTAGTTTTTGTGAATAGGAGTGAGAACAGAGATCTCGTTCAGTTGAAGAAGGAGATATTTATGCAACTACAGATTTTTTTCCTTTTTCGAATTTTGAATTAAATGCAAAGATTCTTCCTTCTGAGTATTAGCCTACAATTGCACGCGAAAAAAGGGGCAGAATCTCGTTAAATAGGATTTGGTATATAAATTGTAGACAAACTGTAAACAAGTCGGGTAATTTACTAATTTTGCACATTTTTGGTAATAATGTTTGCTATAGGGTATAAATATGAAAAAATCTCTAACTTAAATTATCATTTGTCCAGTGTAAAAGCTTTTTTAAAGGGTAAAAAGACGAATGATATTTCATTAAGGGTCTCCGTGCTTTTTATATAAAATTATAAATGTAAATATAAATATATGAACGATGACGTGTGTATAAAAAGTTAACGCCAAATACTTTTTTTGTTGGGACGTATTAATACACAACTTCTGTTGCAGGATAATTGTGTTCATCAAGAGTATATATGACACATAGAATTAAGTACTTACATGTAATTTTTAATTTTTTATGACAAAAAATGAGTAATTAGGGACAAACGTTGTCATCGTACCTAATAATCACGCGTTAAAGATGAAATTTGTTGTAGTAAATTAATTCCAGTCCATTTGCTCCACTTCAGAAACTCAAACTAAAACACATGTAGATGGAAGACTGACTCTATATCACCAACCCAACCCACTAAAATATTCATTAAGTCATATCAAGCTGAGAAAATAAAATTAGTCTTCGCTGAGTGAAGACGAACGAGTTTTTGGCTAAAATTATCCTTTATTTATAGGAGTAGGTTCATTTTTGTCCTTTAAATATAAATTAGAGCATCTTTAATCCTTTAACTTTGCTAAACTAGAGCATGTTTGGTCTCACTAACCTCACCAACTAAAAAACTAACAGAAATGCCAAATTTTCTAACGGTGATTGCATGAAGCCTCTCAAATGATTTCCTTATGGGTTCTGTTCAAAATAGTGACATCCCCACCTTTAACCAAGGAGTAATTAGTGTAGAAAACATATCTTTTTAAATTCAACTAATTGTTCACTCATTCTTTCTTGATTGAGGCACGTTTTCTTTTCTTCTTTCTTCTTCATTTTTTATGTCAAAATAACTTATAATTAATGTGCAGGACTTATCAGAATCAATATCAATAGTGCAATTTTTTTTTTTTCTGTTTACAAAGTTAGTTTAAACTTCATATGCTTAATCATCTCCACTTACTGGACACATTAAAAGCAATAGTAAAACCCAAACAAAAATAAAGATTCATTGAACTCATCTCCTTCACAGAGAAATATGCTAAGTTTCTGAGAAATTCCTTTACAACAGTTAAACCAAAATGAAGAGTTACTAAAATAACTGTCATGAACATCAAGTGATCCCAACCATCTGCTAGGCGTATAAACTTATCCGTTTAGTCTTCAACAGCAATTCCAACTCTTTTTCACCAATCTTCGGCAGCAAAAAATAACCTCCTACAGCAGCAACAACCAATCTTTTTAAGCAGAAACTTACATATCAAAAAATATATCTCCAGTCACTCTACTTTCTTGAGTTGCTTTCATATGGTCCTGGCTAGCAGGCCCTCTTCTTACCTACAATAAAGAAAAATATTATCGTTACCGTATCATAAATATAAGTAAATAAAATGATATGTGTAATAAACTCATACCGGAAGCTTTACAGGAGCAGAAGATGCAATAGGGAATGAGGGTTCTTGTCGCTCCAACTCATCATCATGAGAATCTGGATGCACACGATTTAACTTGCAGGTTCTTCTGTTATGGCCTGGATTATGGCATAAGCTACAATCTAATTTTGCTTACTTCCTTTTCATTTTTTGTCTACTTGCTCCAACTTCATCGGGCTCTTTTTTGCGAAGCTTTTGTTTTCTTCCTTTGGTACTTTGTCTTTCCAATCGTGGAGGCAAAGGAGGAATGTTATTCGACTTAGGCCACATCTCTTGACCATTCATAGGTAGAATAGAAAATGCATAGATTATTCTGTAAGTTTTTACCTTATAACAATCATCCACATATGAATTAATGTCATCATGTTTAGCCCAAATCGCGACAATGGCATGCTTGCAAGGAATTCCTGTTAGATCCCATTTCCTACAACTACATTTTCTATTTAGCAAATCCACAGCCCACTTATTCATTATGCTTGCTCCTATTATCTCATAATTCCACTCATTTGACTTTCTGGGAATAAATTCAGCTGCTTTCGCTTGATTTTTGTGCAATACATCCTTAATCCTGCGGCAAATATCACCATCATTCCACTTGGTACCTTTATCCTATTTACTTGCATCCTTGTCATAAGGTGATACCTTAACTTCTCCAGTAAAGTGATAATCGGCTTATCTCTAGCCTCAATGATCATGCTATTAAAGCATTCACACATATTATTGAGTAAGGTATCGCATTTCACAGTTTTAGGAAAGTGAGACTTAGACCATTCAGTAGGCGACTTCTTCTTGAGCCAATGAGCAGCTTCTGAATCTATATCAAAGATGTCAACCATGCAATCCTCAAACCACTTTACTGTTGTAGCCTTTGCAGCCTTCCAAAGGGCATTCCTGAGTGAGATACTACTGAATCCGGCCCTCTTGAAGTTGTTGTGGAGGTGTCTCACACAAAATCGATGGCTAACATATGGCAATACCTCATTGAACGCTTCAATCAAACCTTTTTTGCTTGTCTGACATAAAGGTCCAAGTACCGTCATCATCAATGTCTAAGTCAAGCTTCAAATAATTCAAAAACCATTCCCACGATTCCTTTCTTTCCTTCTCTACAACTGCATATGCTATCGGAAATATATTGTTATTCGGATCAAGCCCAACAACAGTTAACAATTGAGTCCCATACATTGGACCCTTAAGCCAACAACAATCCACCCCAATTATTCTTCTACAACCGCTCCTAAACCCATCTTTACAACTAATTATTTGTCGTATGTAATAAATAATTTAACGTGTACCACCCGATTTAATACTTATTTTAATTCAAGGTTTTCTTCACTTTAAGCCGACGCCAGATATTATTTATATTTGACAATCGAGAAAATCTATAAACTTATATAATTTTTGTATTATAACATACAAAATATATATATATATATATATATATATACAAAAATATACAAAAAAATATACTCCATCTACACACACATTAATTCCAGTCCATTTGCTCCACTTCAGAAACTCAAACTAAAACACATGTAGATGGAAGACTGACTCTATTTCACCAACCCAACCCACTAAAATATTCATTAAGTCATATCAAGCTGAGAAAATAAAATTAGTCTTCACTGAGTGAAGACGAACCAACTAATTTAACTTCCCTATATATTTGTCGTATGTAATAAATAATTTAACGTGTACCACCCGATTTAATACTTATTTTAATTCAAGGTTTTCTTCACTTTAAGCCGACCCCAGATATTATTTATATTTGACAATTTGACAATCGAGAAAATCTATAAACTTATATAATTTTTGTATTATAACATACAAAATATATATATATATATATATATATATACAAAAATATACAAAAAAATATACTCCATCTGTTTCAAAAAGATTGAAACTATTACTATTTGGAAAGTCTACGAGGTTATTCTTTGACCTCGTTGTTCTTAATATTTTAGAAATATTTTGAAATATGACTTATAATACTTTTTATGCAGTTTTTGAAAATATTATAAACTTGAAAAATCCATGTCCAAATTCACTATCAAAGTTAAGTACTTTGACTCTCATATTCCAGACTTAGCCAATCTTTTTGGAGGGGAGGGAAGTACACTTTTTCGGCTTTTATTTTGAGAGCAGCTATACATTATCATTTGTTGGGGTTTTAAGCATATCAAATACTTAAAATATGGTGAATGAAAAATAGAGAGAAATAAAAATTGTAAGTGAAATTTAAGTTTTCCCCCTTGTTGAAGGAACATTGTCCCATATTGGAAGAGGAACAGGTCTTTTATGGGTATATAAGCAATTGCTCTTCTTCTATCTCTTAAAGAGGTGAGAAGAAGGCAAGCCTCACACCGTCGTCGTCTCTCACTCGGCTCGGCTTCGGCTACAGATTTGGTCAAATGATTGATTGATTAATTTTTTCGTCCAAATTTATTTGATAATTGTAAAATATTAACACAAATGTTATTAAATATTCATTTTAATAAAAAATATTAATATTAAAATAAATATTAATATTAAATCCAATCAATTTTCCATTTTTTAGTTGTGTAACTGAAAATTAAATAACCTCTTTAATTTTCCCTCTTTATTATTGAGTAAATAGTCATTTATGTTGTGGTTGTTTTGCATAAACATCCATTTTGAAGAGTTGCACCTCTTCAGATTTCAGTCCAACATTAGCTATAAATACAAGTCCATTCTGCTAAGAATTTCCATACGATTTTCTGAATTCCTCCTCCTTCTCTTCTTCTGCATTGTTTTAAATTCAAAGAAAGCAACAATAAATGTGATTTGCTACCAAACTTTATATTCGCTGAAACACTGAGGTTTGAAGTACCACTACACTAGTGTGTAATTCGTTTTATCTTAGGAGAAAATAATCCATAACCTTTGGTACTAGGAGGGGATTCCTTAAGAAAATATTATAAATTTAATGGTATTTGACCCAAAAACTATCGGTTGCTTTATGAGTTAGGGACAATCAAGGATTATAGAAGGGTAAATCGGAATCAGTGGTAATAAATTCAAGGATAGATCTAAAATTTGTATGTAGTTTGCTCTAGTGAGATCGTAGTAAAACTTATTGGAATATCAAAACTAGCCAACAATAGAGAGATGAGATAGAGAGAGAATGATAGTCAGAAGTTGTATTATTAATGAAAATAACACCTCCTTTACAAATGAGGGAGGCATTTCCTTTTATAGAAGGAAGGCTCCCTCGCCAGAATATTACTTTATTCCAGAACTATTGTTATTACAAAAACGAAAATTGGTGGAGGGGACGGGACACCTGTTCGGGCGAGTTTACCAATGCGCCTTTGTAGTTAGGGGCGTATTCCTTCTCGTCATATGGGCGTGGAGGAAGGTATATTTGACTTCATCGGCCGTATAGGGAGGTGTACTCGACTCACATTGATCGCATCTGATTCGACCTCATACAGTTAGTCCCTCCGCCTGTTGGAGATGTATACGACATATATCTGCAATGGGTGGGAAAAATCGACCCGTCTCGAATCTATCTGTGTATGCATACGTGGCATGTTCTTTGAATCATCGTTTGTTGACAACATGCGTCATGATTGCAACTACTCCCGAGGCGGGACAAAAGGTGATTTGACATTTTCGGTTTCCCGCCTCCTTTTCTGATACTAACCTCTTCGATCTTGTGTATTGGGCTATAAATAGGGAGAGATTTCATGATTTTCCATTCTTTGGATCTCTACAAAAAGTTCTTTGTACCTTTGTCATTCATCTTTTCTTATAGCAATATTTAGCAGCTTTTCGTATTGACTTCAAAGCTTGTTAGTATACCCTAAATTTGACAGAAAGGTTAACAATGGCTAAAGGCAGTCGTCGCCGTGGGACAGATAAGGGTGAGGCCACTTCCAGGGTTCCTCCTCCCTCGGGAGGTGGGAAGAAATCTCGCAAACCTCTCGTCACTCTTTCTGTAGATAGCATGCTTCCCCGCGAACTATACGTTTGGAGGGTTTCCAAATTCACTGAACCTCTTTTGAATGAACTCCGAGTTTCTTGTCAGATTTCGGAGATGGTCGTCATGCAAACGGCCGAGGGGGACTTTGCTAACGTACACAGAACTGGGTTCTGTGCTTTCTATGAATACTCGTTCATAATGAGGTGTGGCCTCCCCATTTATCCATTGGCGGAAGAATTGTGCTGGTTTTACAATGTATGTCCGGCCCAGCTTACCCCTTACACATGGAATATATGTCATATTCTGATGACTTATGCCGAGAGGTCCGGATTAGATGTCACGGTATACCATCTGCTACAGCTGTTCAGTCCCGGGTTTATGAGAGGGATGATGCTTTAGTTGAAGAATCGTGGGACGAAGGGCTTGGTTGTCGAGACAGATGAAAAGCCTAATCGCCAATTCTGGCTAAAACTTTTCTTCGTCCGAACCTTGGATCTAGTGTCGAACCCTGCCAGATTCCCTGAGGCATGGAACACCGAGCGTAAGTGTTAACTCTCGTGCTTAATTATTTTATGCCTACTTGACTTTTCGTCATCTTCTAATATTTTATGTCTGTAGCAAGGGTGCGCACGCCCCAATTTGTGCCGGATATTAAAGCCTGGGTGGGGCGGTTGATCCCATTCGCGGAGGAGTGTAGGACGTGGGTCGCATTTACCACAAGATATGGCCTCCAAGGTATTGTACTGGTTCTATGTTTGGCGACCGCATATTTTATTAGACGCTGTGTTTTCTAATGTATTTTTTTTATAACTGTGTTGGCAGCCCGAAGTGCACCGCGGAGGAGGAGACGTCATGCTGCCACTTCCTCATCGGCAGATTTCGGCTTTGAAGCCATGGTTCATGTGAGCGAGATCACTCCTGAGGCCGCTCGTCCTGCGGGCAACCAAGCGGATGTGGAAGCATCTAGTGCTGATGTTTCCGATGTCGTTCGTTCCGAAGGCGAGGCCGTGATTCGGGAGCTAGATTTTGAGGACGTCCCTGGGACTTCTTGTCCCGTGGTTTAGTCGGTGAATGAATAGACGTCCAGAGAGGGCCCCTCACCTCCACCTCCTTTTGTTTAAGAGGATGCTTCAGAGGATGATGAGTCGTTAGAGCGAAAGAGGCATCGACTACTCCTTGGTAAAGGTGTGGTCGTGGAACAGAGGAAGGCGATCACTCGCCATCCTGAGTCGAGGCCAGTCTTTATGGGCGACGCCATTCGATCGAGAGGTCGGCCCTCTTGAGGGAGGTTGCAGGAGATACCGCTTCTCCTTATATTGAGGGTGATAGCATGTCGGCTGTCACCGTGTTGGCTGCTGATGAGGAAATGGCTGCTCCCGAACAGGCTCCTGCTTCCGCGGACGTGCCGCGGGAAGACTATGCCCGGGTGGATATGGCGACGATAGGTCCTACCCATCGGCTTGTGATTCCTATGGGATAAAACCTGTTGCTGGACAGCGAGCAGGCTATGCGGACATGTCCTTGTTATGTGGTGCTGCCGAGACAGAGTCTTTGAAGGTCGTAAGCGACAGGGATTTGTCTCGTCGAGTCGCTGGTGCTGCCTTGCAGGTAAGACTTTGTTATTATTTTTTGTTGTTCTTTCATGAGCCTTGAGGCATCATGTCGTTTTGAATTATGCCTCTTATTTATATTTTTCTCAGACCCTCATCTTAGAGGTGGAGCGAGGTCGGCGGGAGCAGAAGAAAAATGTTGCCCTTAAGAAGGCGACGAAGAAATACTGGGAGGTCCGTGGTAAGCACAAGACACTGGAGGACCTCTACACCCAGGACCCTCAGTTTCAAGTTTTCTGTGAGGGATTGGAGCTGGCAGAGGATCAACTGTGGAAGCGTACGGCCCAGCTGGAGAAGACGGACACAGACCTGATGGTCGTTGTGGCTCGAAACACCGAACTGGAGAGTCTCCTTTAACAACGGGAGGGGGAACTGGAACTGGGCCGTGTGGAGATGGCGGAGGCAGCAGAGTTACGTGCCAGGGTTGATACCCTTATTGCTGAGCTCGGGCCTATGACGGCTGAGGTGGTCACTCCTCAGCAGGCTGAGACTGTTGTTCCTGTTGACGAAGTGTCTCGTGAAGCTCGCGATATGTGGGTTTATGCTGAGGTGAGGCAGACTGTATCCAAGGAGCTGCTGGCCATTGGTAGAGCCACTGAGGCAGAGGTTGAAAATCATCGTCGCCTTGTTAGGGTTGCGCGTGAGGCTTATGGGTATAACCCAGACTCTCCGGACCCAACGGGCTGTACCTTTGTGGATGTGAACCAATTGGGCACAGGGACATGGATTTCTTAGGCGTTCCAGGCCGAGGGAAACGGGACCGTGTTGACGGTACGGCCGATGTGGCGGAAGATGGCGGGGGCCAGGATAGCTAGATAAAACTTCTTCTCTATTATTTTTTTGTAATCGAGGGGATGTTGTAAATTTGTATTCTATTGAATGATTTGTAATGATTTAGTGGGAATTGTTGTGTTTTTATGTCTTCTTTTGCAGTTTATGTTTTGCGTATGGAATCACCTTTTATTGAGTTAATTTATCGTAGTCAGGTTGAATTGACTCCGGTCATGGCTGCTTGCGTGTTCTCATGAGGCTATTATTTTCCCTTTGGTTGTTTATGCATTCAGAAGTGGCCGTGGCCTTCTGCATTTGTGGGCGGTCGTAGCCTTTTTTTTGTTGGAGAGGACCGTAGTCTTTTTATATGCCGTTAGGGTCTTAGCTTTTTGCGTTTACCGGTGGCCTTGGCCTCTTGTTTATCGGAGACAACTGTAGTCTTCTCATATGCTCTTAGGGCCTTAGCCCTTTGCGTTTATGGGTGCCCTTGGCCTCTTGTTTATCAGAGATGACTGTAGTCTTCTCATACGCTGTTAGGGCCTTAGCCTTTTGCATTTACGGGTGGCCATGGCCTTTTGTTTATTAGAGACGACCATAGTCTTTCCTTACGCCGTTAGGGCCTTGGCCTTTTGCATTTATGGGTGGCCATGGCCTTTTGTTCATCGAAGAAGATCGTAGTCTTTCCTTACGCCGTTAGGGCCTTAACCTTTTGCGTTTATGGGTGGCCGTGGCCTTTTTTTTATCGGAGACGACCGTAGTCTTTCCTTACGACGTTAGGGCCTTAGCCTTTTGCATTTATGGGTGGCCATGGCCTTTTATACGTTGGAGGTGGCCGTAGGCTTTCGTGCCGTAGCCTTTCATATATTGGAGATGGTCGTAGCATTTCATACATTGGCGGTGGTCGTAGCCTTTCGTACATTGGAGGTGGTCGTAGCCTTTCATACATTGGAGATGGTCGTAGCCTTTCATACATTGGAGGTGGCTGTAGCCTTTCATGCATTGGAGGTGGTCATAGCCTTTCATACATTGGAGGTGGACGTAGCCTTTCATACATTGGAAGTGGACGTAGCCTTTCATATATTGGAGGTGGTCGTAGCCTTTCGTGCATTGGAGATGGCCGTAGCCCTAGTCCCTATAATATGCCATTCGTGCCGATCGTCGGTATGCTTGGTGTATCAGATTTAAACTTCTAAGCACTCCTGAGCATCTCCTTCGTCGCCTCATTAAAAACCTCTCCGAGAAAACCCAATTGGGACAAAACTCGGATGAGGGAAAAAGAGTACAACTTCGGGGATACTCTTTCTAAAAATGGAAATGCTTGAGGTGGGAGATGTTCCAGTTATTTTGGAGCGTCTTCCCATCCATTATCTCTTGCTGGAAGGAACCTTTGTCTGCTACTACGGTGATTTTATAGGGTCCATCCCAATTGGTGCCCAACTTTCCTTCGTTAGGGTCTTTGGAGGCCAGTGTCTTGGCCTTTAGCACATAGTCGCCTACTTTGAGTGGTCGAATCTTTGCTCTCTTGTTGTAGTATCTTTCGATCTGCTGTTTTGGGCCACTAGCATAATGTGGGCCATTTCCCTTCTTTCTTTGGCTTCATCACGGTCTTGTAGTCGATTTATGTCATTCTCCTCTCCGCGCGTGTGCGAGTACCTTAGACTTGGTTTACCGACTTCGACTGGTATGACGGCATCAGTTCCGTAGACTGGCGAGTAAGGAGTTTCTCCTATGGAGGATTTGGGGGTAGTTCTATGCGCCCATAGTACTTGTGGAAATAACTCGGGCCATAGTCCTTTAGCGTCTTCGAGTTTTTTCTTCAAAATATTCAGTATGGTTTTGTTGGATGACTCTGCTTGTCCGTTGGCGGCAGGATATATGGCGTTTAAAGTATTCTTTTGATACGCCATTTGTCGAAGAAGTCGATTGTTTTTTGCCCTATGAACTGTCATCCGTTGTCGCAGGTTATTTCTTTGGGGATTCCAAAGCGACATATAATATTCTTCCAGATGAAGGCGATGACCTCTTGCTCGCGAATCTGGGCGTAGGCACCTGCTTCCACCCACTTGGAAAAATAGGCAGTTAAAACTAATAAAAAGCGTACCTTTCCTCGTCCGACGGGTAGTGGTCCAATTATGTCCATTCCCCATTTGTTGAAGGGCTATGGTGAAGAGACTGAATGGAGGGGTTCCCCTGGTTGATGTATCAAAGGGGCGAACTTTTGGCATTTCTCCCACTGGCGAACGTATTCTGCTGCATCTTTTTTCATGGTGGGCCAGCAGTACCCAGCCCGTACAAGATATCGCACGAGTGCTCAATTGCCTGTATAAGTGCTGCAATGTCCTTCGTGAACCTCCTCCAATACCGACGTTATTTGGTTGGGGCCTAGGAACTTAGCCAGGGGTCATCCAAAAGTCCTCTTGTAGAGGTCGTTGTTTATCATACCGTACCTTGCTGCCTGAATGCGAAGCTTTCTTGCTTCCTTTTTGTTGGGTGGTAGATTCAGATATGATACAAATTGGTTGCACCAGTCCCAAGTTAGATGCATGGAGAGTACCTCGGTATGGTCAATTGCTGAGTGAAGGAGGGTGACGGTGCTTTCTTTATTTAGGTTGGTGGCGGTAGCGGCCAGTTTAGCCAGTCCGTCCGCTTCGGAATTATGCACCCTAGGAACCTGTTCGAAGCGGCATTCGTAGAGCTATGCCATTAGTTTGTGGATCTGCTCGGTATTTCTGTAGCCTTTGTCCCTTGACCTGATAAGTCCAGGTGACTTGATTTACCATGAGTTGTGAATCGCAGTGTAAGACAATTCGGCGAGCTCCGTACTAGATGGATAATTTTATACCTACAATAGTGGCTTCATATTCTACCTCATTGTTAGTCATCTCGGGACATCATATGGACTGGCAAATGATTTCGCCCGTAGGGACTTCGAGGACGAGTCCCAGTCCTGATCTCGAGGCGTTTGTGGCCCCATCGATGTGGAGGTTCCAGGGGTTGGTGCTCGAAGAGGCCTGTAGGGCTTCCTTCTCCGCCTCTGGCGATATTCTGACACTGAAATCGGCCACGAAGTCGGTGAGGACTTGTGACTTGATAGCGGTCCTGGGAATATAGGTGATATCATACTCGCTGAGCTCTATGGCCCATCTGGCGAGCCGTCCCGATAGTTCGGGCTTGTGCAAGATGCTCCTCAGAGGGAAAGTGGTCACTACTCTGATGGGATGGCATTGGAAGTAGGGTTTCAGCTTTCTAGAACCCGTGACCAGTGCCAAAGCCAATTTCTCCAGGTGTGGGTATCGAGTTTCGGCATCCACTAAGGTTTTGATAATGTAATAGATAGGTGATTGCGTACCTTTTCCTTCACGAACTAGTACCGCGCTGACCGCAACTTCCGATACGGCTAGGTACGTTAGTAGAGGCTCACCTGGTTTCGCTTTTGATAGCAATGGTGGCGACGATAGGTATGCTTTCAGCCCTTGCAGGGCTTTGACGTATTCGTCATTCCAGTGGAATTCGTTGTCTTTTCTCAGTACGCTGAAGAATTTTTGGCATTTGTCTGAGGATCGGGAGATAAAACGGGAGAGGGCGGCTATCCGACTTGTCAATTTTTGGACTTGTTTCTTACTGTTGAGTGTTTCGGGTATTAAGGCGATTGCCTTGATTTGATCGGGATTGACTTTGATCCCTCTTTGGGATATGAGCAACCCCATAAACTTTCCTGACGCCACGCCGAAGGCGCATTTCTCGGGATTCAGCTTCATCCAATATTTTTCAATATTTCGAAGGCCTCTCGTAGGTGGTCGATGTGGTCTTCCTTCCTGGCAGACGTCACTAGCATGTTGTCGATGTAAACCTCCATGGTTTTCCCAAGTTGCTCCTTGAACATCTTAATGACCAGTCTTTGGTATGTAGCCCATGCGTTCTTGAGCCCGAAGGGCATTACTCTATAACAGTTGGTACCCTGGTGTGTGATGAACGTGGTTTTCTCTTGATCTTCCTCGGCCATTAGGATTTGGTTGTAACTGGAATACGCGTCCAAAAAGCTTAGCAACTCATGCCTGGAAGTGGCGTCGATCAGTTAATCGAAGTGAGGGAGGGGGAAGGAATCCTTAGGATAGGCCTTGTTCAGGTCGGTGAAGTCCACACACATCCTCCATTTTCCGTTCTTCTTTTTGACTATTACCACATTGGCCACCCATTGTGGATATTTTGACTCTCTCACAAAGCCGTTGGCGAGCAGTTTATCTACTTCTTCGCGGACTGCCTCGTTGATTGTGGCGTTGAACTTTCTCCTAATTTGTCTTACCGGCGGGTGTAGCGGGTCGACGTTGAGGCTGTGGGTGGCGATGTCTGGCGAGATTCCTGGAATGTCTGCATGGGAAAAAGCAAATGTGTCTGCATGGTTAGTCAGCAATTCATGATACTTAATCGGGTCGGTGAGCCCGTGGCCGATGTATGCCTTCCTTTCGGGGTTGTTACGATCTAGCTGAACCGGGTCGAGATCTTAGACCGTGGCCTTACAGGCTTCCACAACGTCTAGGTCTCTGATGGCGTCGGTCGTATGGTCCGCTTTGGTCCCCGACATGGCTGATTGCTATGCCTATACACTCGCCCCGCTCAGTTGTCGGGTGTGGGCGCAGTCTTGTGTTATCTTATAGCATTCTTGCGTTGTGCGCGGTTCTCCCTTGATGCTGAATATTCCCCATGGGGTGGGGAACTTAACCACTTAGTATAAGCTCGAGGGGAATGCTCGCATGGCATGTATCCACGAGCGCCCGATGATGACATTGTATGATGTCTCTTGGTTCATCACGTGGAAGGTTGTTTCCAAGGTGACTCCCCCCGCGAGGACGGGTAGAGTCACTTCTCCTGACGTGCGTTCCACTACATTGTTAAAACCACTTAGACTTATACAGCGGGGGGTTATCATGTCCTCGAGTCCCATCTGCGAAAGGACTCTCGGATGGATGATGCAGGCACCGCTTCCTTCATCGATCATGACTCTCCTGATGTCTATATCAATAATACGTAAAGTAGTAACTAAAGAATCATAATAGGGAAAACACAAACCGTCGGCGTCATACTTATCGAAGGTGATACTTCCTTCGAGGTCATCGTACCATTCGTGGGAGATGGTTCTCTTCATTCTGTGTGTGTTGGCGAATTTGGCATGGTTGATAGCGACGTCGTTCTCATTTCTGATGATCATGTTTACCGTGCGCGTCAGGGAGGGTGGCTTCAGTGGTCCGCGGTAATTCTCTCGCCCGCGCACGAAATTGGCCTTCCCCTTGTCGCTGAGCTACTCCTTCAAGTATCCTTGGTTTAGCATCCCGACGACTTCCTGTCGTAGACTTATGCTGTCTTCGGTCCCGTGCCCTCGTTCTTGGTGGAATTCACACAGAACGTTTGATTTTCTTGTGGCAGGGTCGGATTTCATTTTCTGGGGCCATTGCACCTTAGTGCCGAGCTTTTCCAGTGCGTACACAATCTCTGAAGGAGAAACACAAAAGTTATGTGATGAAAGTAAGGGGGCGTACCTCGTTCGTTTCCGAGTGGGGCAAGATGGTATTGCAGTGCGTCTGCATGACGAGGGGCGGAAGAGGAGACCTCATGTAAGGCTGATGTTGTTCTTTATTAGGGAGAGGGGGGAGTTCTCGGTGCCCATCGTGTCATCGATCTCTCCTTATGTCTGGATGTATGGCTATCAGTCGTCGGGTTAGTCCGTTGAGATCCTCTTCGTCTGCCCGTACCTCGGCGCAATAGGCATTATGGATCTCATCCCAAGTTGTGGGGGGATATTTCATAAGCCGGCTTAGCAGTTTCTTGGTTGCTCTGGAGCCGTCCCTGCTAAGTCCGTTCTAGAAAGTTGCTACTGCCATGCCTTCCGACACGTTTGGTCGGCTCGTCCTTACCCTGTTGAATCTGGCAAGGAAGTCCCAGAGGCCTTCGCCCATGGTCTGTCTAACAGCGAAGATGTTATTTACCCTCGCTTCTGCCTTCTTAGCGCCGGCGTGTGCAGTGACGAACTTGTCTTCCATTTCTTCGAAGGTTGAGATTGCTTTGGTAGGCAGTTGGGAATACCATGTCAGGGCTCTTCCGATCAATGTCTCGCCGAACTTCTTCAGCAGCACTGATGGTACATGTTCCTTAGACAGGTCGTTACCTTTCACAACAGTGACATAATGGATGAGATGATGTTCTGGGTCGGTGGTTCCATCGTATACCCTCATGTAAGGATGCATCTTGAAAGTCTTCGGAATGGTGTAGGGGGCGGCTTCCTCGGAGTAGGTTTGCTCTACGAACCTTTCTATGTCACGTTTGGGCAGCAGTTTACGTGCTCCTGGGATCTTGTCAACTCTATCCTGATGTTCCTTCATTTGGTCACGGAGGGCCTGATTTTCGCTCTCCATTTCTTCCATTTTTCTCAAAATGGATGTCAACGTATTGTCATACATTTGCATTTCGACGGGTTGGTTGTTGGTTCGTGTTTCCTCTTGCTCGTCTGCTGTGGCGGTGTTGTTTGTTGTTGGTGCTGCTTTTTCATAACTCCATGGTGGTTTTTCCACTAGGCCGCCCAGGGTGCTTGTCAGCCATTCCTCCAGTAACTTTCTCACCGCTGGGGGTGCTTCTTTTGCAGTGGATTTGGAGGTATATTTTCCTGCAAGGTTGTAAGATTCCCAGAGGGGGAAGGTGAGGCTTCCGCCTCAGGTGTGATATCAGGGATGGTGTTGACGGCAGCGCTACCACCAACCTCGTTCAGGGAACTCAAGAGGGTTGTGGTGACTTCCGTTATAGCTTTGGACTGGGTGTTGTTTTCGGTCATTTTTAGGTTTTATCCGGTGATCTGGTCCTTTGGATGTATACTACGGGTTTGATTCTCGAAATCCCCACAAACGGCACCAAATTGTTTGACCCAAAAGCTATCGGTTGCTTTATGAGTTAGGGATAATCAAGGATTATAGAAGGGTAAATCAGAATTAGTGGTAATAAATTCAAGGATAGATCTAAAATTCGTATGTAGTTTGCTCTAGTGAGATCGTAGTAAAACTTATTGGAATATCAAAACTAGCCAACAATAGAGAGATGAGATAGCGAGAGAATGATAGTCAGAAGTTGTATTATTAATGAAAATAATACCTCCCTTACAAATGAGGGAGGCCTTTCCTTTTATAGAAGGAAGGGCTCCTCGCCAGAATATTACTTTATTCCATAACTATTGTTATTACAAAAATGGAAATAGGTGGAGGGGACGGGACACCTGTACGGGCGAGTTTACCAATACACCTTTATAGTCAGGGGCGTATTTCTTCTCGTCGTATGGGCGTGGAGGAAGGTATATTTGACTTTAGTGGCCGTATAAGGAGGTGTACTCGACTCACATTGATCGTATATGATTCGGCCTCATACAAATAGGCTCAAATAAAATTCTATTTATCTTATTTTATTTTCTCCAGAACTATTTTACAAATATGATTTACTAACATCATTCTCCCTTTTGATTCCCACATAGAAAATCTTCACGGCCTAATTATATGTTGTACCATTTGTCAAGACACGCTCTTGACTTTGCGGAGTCTTGACTAGTCTACATTTATGATTTATTATCAGATTTTGACTTACAGTGTTGAATTAGTCAAGTGGAATTTAATTACTACTTGACCTATGACTGACAATGTAACACTACTACTTTTCCACTACTACTTTTGAAATATGTACTCAACCAATTCTTATATAAGAGATTTTTCTATAACAGAAAAAATCCAGAGAAAAATGGGGATGAGTACTACTTTATTATGGTTTTGGGTAATTGTTTTTGTTGGTTTTGTGTATGGTAATTCAGCCTGTTTAGAAGAAGAGAAAATTACTCTGTTGCATATCAAAGCAGTCCTTAAAACTCATTACAACCGTTTTTCCACTTGGGTTGATAATAAGAAAAGTGACTGCTGTAAATGGGAAGGTGTTAAGTGTAGTAACACTACTATCATGCAAGTAATTGAACTCTCTCTCAATGGTTTGACAGACCCAAAACCGAATAGACGATATTTCAATGCGTCTATGTTTCTGCCATTTAAAAATCTTGTGGTTCTAAACTTGCCTAACAACTACTTAGTAGGTTGGTTTGAAAATGAAGGTATGGATTTCTGATTGTATTTTGAGAATTCTAGAATACTTAGTGTTTGGAGGAGAGTTGACGTAATTGGTAAAGTTAGAGGTTATGTAATTAGGAGATCAAGAAATACATGCATACAATCACTAGTAAAAAATTGGCTTATAACAATAGGACTAATAGCCTGTTTGGCCAAGCTTCTAAAATCAGCTTATTTTGAGGGTGTTTTTCTAAAAAGTATTTTTTTTAAAAATGTTTTCAGGTGAAAAACAGTTTTTGTTTGTCTAATTAATTTAAAAACACTTTTAAGTAGTAATTCATATTTGGCCAAGCTTTTGAAAATTGCTTTAAATTTTATTTTTCTCAAAAGTGGTTTTTAGAAAAGTGCTTTTAAAAAAAAGCTACGTTTCTCTGCTTCTCCAAAAGTATTTCTGATTCTCCTCAAAAACACTTTTTTCCTTACAAAAGTTTGGTCAAACACCTCAATTTTTTGTCAAAAGTGTTTTTGGCCAAAAAAGGTATTTTTAACCACACAAAAAAAAACTTGGCCAAACACCTCAATTTTTGGTCAACAATGCTTTTTGCCAAAAAAATATACTTTTTGCCAAAAAAAAGCTTGGTCAAATAGATTATAAACCTGTTGGAGTAGGCAACAAAACCATTGACTTGTCACAACGGTCTAGGATAATAGACCTTTGTGGTCCAGCCCTTTCCCATACCTCACGTATAGCGAGAGTTTAGTGTGTCGACTAACAAGTAACTAGAAGGTCACAAGTTTGAATTGTAGAAACAGCCTCTTGCAGAAATATCAAGAACAATAGACATTTGTGGTTCGATCCATCCTGACCCGACATATGGCAGTAGCTTAGTGCAACCCTGTTTTTATTTTATTTTTATTTTTATTTTGTGGAGTACTTATTTTAGTCAATCTGTTTCAAATTAACTCACATGTTCGAGATTATTTGACAGGTTTTGATAAGTTGTCTGAGTTAAGGAATTTGAAGGTTCTTGATTTAAGTGGTAATAAGTTCAATCTTAGTGTGCTCTCGTCTCTCAGTCAGCTTTCATCTCTCAAGTCGTTATTTCTCAGCGGCAATCCTTTGGACAGTGTACCTATTAAACCTAGTAAGTATTTACAGTAATTTCTTTCTCAATTCACTATGCTTGATTACTTTAATTTAAGTGCTTGAGTGTTATGTTTGTTTTCCCAAAAGTTGTTAAGAATATACCCGTAGAAATGAGGCTTAGGGTACCTGGTAAAGTTGTTGTCATGTGACAAGGAAGTCACGGATTCGAGGTAGGGAAACAGCCTCTTGCAGAAATGCACGGTAAGGTTGCATACAATAGACCTTTGTGGTTCGACCCTTACCCGGTCCCCACGCATAACAGTAGCCTAATGCACCGGTAAAGTTGGCGTAACTGGTAAAAACTGTTGCATGTGACCAGGAGGTCATGCGTTAGAGTCGTGGAAACAGCTTCTTGCAGAAATGCAGGGTACGATTGTGTACAATAGACCCTTGTGGTCCACCCCTTCCGGATCGCACACATAGCAGGAGTTTAGTGTACCGGTAAAGTTGATGTAACTGCTAAAGTTGCTGCCATATGACTAGGAGGTCAAGAGTCATGGAAATAACCTCTTGCAGAAATGCGGGTAAAGTTACGTATTATAAAAATAACTTCTTCTTTTTTTCTGAATATATCTATAAGTCCATATTATACTGCCTAATTTGTACTACTGGTATCTTTGTATACTTCTCAAAGCTAATTACATTACAGGCTTTGACAAACTCACAAATTTGAGCAACTTGGAAGTCCTTGACTTAGGCTATACTCTGAGAAATCACAACGATCTGCAATCAATCTTAAGTGAGTTTCTCGATTTTCATCCAAAATGTTATACAGTCAATTCTCTCTATAACAATCTCGTTTGTTTTGATATGTTTTGGCTGCTATATTGAAGTGTTGTTATCTATGTTGCGCGGACTCTCCAAAATGTAGCCGCACCTATGTCGGATCCTTCAAAACTGCACTACTTTTGGAGGATCCGACATGTATGCTGCCACATTTTCGGAGGGTCCGAGCAACATAGACTTGTTATATATAGAGGACATATATTATAATATAATAATTGATTTCGAGAAACATTTGACTTTTATAGTGAATGATTGTTATATAGAACAGAAATATGTGAAAGTATACACGTTTTGTGGTATGTGAAGTACAAATGGAGTTGTTAATCGTTGTTCATTAAAGCAGATATAAATGATTTCACCAGATTGAAGTATCTGGATATATCCGGGAATCATTTACATAGTTTTGGATCATTTGATTACGGTATGTTGGTTTCAAGTTTTCTGTACATTATCTTAATTAGTCTGATTTCATTTCTTTGATTTATATTCGTGGATTGCTCTTCTACAGACTGGTGCCATTTTAAAAACCTCCAAGAGCTCAGAGTTGGTAGCAATAACTTTGATGGAATGCTTCCCTCTTGTCTTGCAAACTTAACATTTCTTCAAAGTCTGGATATCTCTAACAATCGGTTCACTGGAAATATTGCGTCTTCTCCACTTTCTAAACTCACATCTCTCGTATCTCTAAACATTTTGAATAACAACTTAGAAGTCCCGGTTTCCTTTGAAGCCTTTGCTAATCATTCTAGCCTTATAGAGGTATATACTGATGGAAATATCGGTGTTCCTGAAACTGAAAGTCGTCGTGCTTGGGTTCCAATGTTCCAACTTCAAATCTTTTCCATGTCGAATTGTACTCACCTTCATTCGCTGCCTAGATTTCTTCTCTACCAAAATCAGTTGACGTTCCTTGATTTTTCATTGAACCATTTAAGAGGAAGTTTCCCGAATTGGCTATTCAAAAATAATACACAACTTACAGGATTGTCCCTGGGTGGTAATGCTTTCATTGGATCTTTCAACCTGCCTTTACATGCCCAACCTAGTGTGAAGTACATCGGTATATCAGAGAATCGATTAAATGGGCAACTTCGAGCAAACATAAGTTCAGTGTTTCCAAATCTCGTACTTTTGAAAATGAGTGGAAATTGTCTTGAGGGACAAATACCTGTTAGCGTTTGGCAAATGAAACGTCTTGAAGCACTAGATTTGGCAAACAACCACTTTTCAGGAGAATTACCAACACAAGTTGTTATTCCAGCATCATTGCAGTATTTGCATTTGAATGGAAACAACTTCACTGGTGAAATTCCGAAATCACTTTCTTCCACTAATTTGGCAGTGCTCGAACTCAGTAACAATAGTTTGTCTGGCATGATTCCGCAGTGGATGGGTCAAATGTCAGGATTAGTCCTACTTTCCATGTCTCATAATCATCTTCGAGGTCCTATTCCCATGGAATTGTGCTATCTAGATCGTCTCAGGTTCTTAGACTTGTCAGAGAACCAGTTCTCCGGATTGGTTCCATCTTGTTTCAACCACTTGGAACACCTTTTTCTCAACAAGAATCACCTGAGTGGAAATCTTACCCATGGATCGACGAACAACTCAGCTTTGCTAACTCTGGATCTCAGTGATAATAATATTGTAGGAAGCATTCCACAATGGATTGGCAACCTTTCTGCACTCAACATTCTTCTTCTTAAAAACAACAAATTTGAAGGTGAAATTCCAAACCACCTATGTCAGCTACAACGATTGAGAATGCTCGACTTGTCTCATAATCAGCTCACAGAATCAATTCCTAGCTGCTTGAGTAACATAAGTCAAGAGGTGACTTCTCAACAAACGTTTCGCTTACCAGCACTGAAAAGTTTTGCTTTTCAAAGTGTAGCATTTACGAGTGTATACACTATGTTTGATGCAGTAAGAATGAAGGTAGAGTTTACAACAAAGAGCTCTTCCCTTAATTATGAAGGCGGCCCCCTACTTTACATGTCTGGAATTGATCTTTCTTCAAATCACTTAAGAGGTGACGTTCCCATTGAGCTTGGTAACTTAAGTGAGATACAAGTACTGAACTTTTCGCATAACAATCTCGTTGGATCAATTCCAGAGACATTCTCCAATCTGCATGAAATAGGATGCATAGATCTTTCCTACAACAAGTTGAGTGGAAGAATTCCTGATGAGTTACTCGAACTACATTCGTTGGCAGTCTTCAGCGTAGCACACAACAATTTATCAGGTGCTGTACCCGAGCTTAAAGGTCAGTTCAGTACATTTGACGAAAGCAGCTATGAGGGAAATCCTTTTCTTTGCGGACCACCATTGCATATCAATTGCACCAGTGCTCAATTGGAACATCCGATTCAATCAAACGATGGAAACGAAGAAGGAGAAGATGGATTCATCGATATGGAGATATTCTACATAAGCTTTTCAGTGGCTTTTCCAGTTTTCTTCATTGGGGTCATCACAACTCTTTGTGTAAATAGCAATTGGCGAAATCGATGGTTTCACTTTGTAGAGAACCTTGGATTCTCATGCTACTATTTTCTGGTAGACAGAGTTACTAATATCTGTAGTAAGGTAACATCTTGACTATTATGTATATCCAAGAAATTGCAAAATTAAATATACTTGTGGAGTGAGTCTTCTGAACAAATTTACAGCACTTCTTTTTTTGTTCAAAGTGCCAGAAATCGCTTTGGATTCCAATTAAATAATGAGTTTTTAAATTATCTTTTTTTTTAAAAAAAAAAAACAGTTCTGAGATTCTACCATGAATACAGGATTAATTACTTCCTCAATGTTACTCCAGGCTAATACATTTGCTATGTAGTCAATTAATAGCATATTAATGAGGTTCCGCTGTGGTATATCACAAATGATTCAGACACTAAAGCTTGGTTTGCTCATGGGTCCATAATCTAGCATATTATGTCGGAACTTTTCGTATTTTAGCTAAACAGTAGCTATTTTTCGATGATTATGCAAATGCTGGCTACTTTTTGATTACCAATCCGAAAACTAGCTAGCCTATGCTATTTTCGCTTTGTTCGCACATCAGTGACTTGCTATCTAATAAGTAATCAGTGCTCTTGCAATCATACTGAGGCTTGATTGCAAATTTTCAAGTCTGCAACAGTAAAATTTCAAACAACTACTAGTCCAATATCAAACATAAAAATTCAAACAACTTCTAGTCCAATATCAACATAAAAATTCAAACAACTAGTCTCCGAAATACACAATAATCAACAATCTTACTCACAAACCAACGCCTGTCCTGAAATATCACTTTCACAAGAAATAGTCAAACAAGAGAGTCTTATCAATTAATCCTTGGTTCATTTTAGGATTTGCACTATATAACTCATTATACTATTAAAATTTATGGGTTCAGACCTAATATTTGTTGATACATTAGTAGGTTTTACATATATATATCTATACTCTACATGGAAAGTTATCATTTCAGATGAACCCATAGACATAAGACTACATCCGCCCGTGCCTAAATATGGTCTTAGTTGACTAAGATCAAAACCAGCATATTAAAAAGAACCAATTCAACCAAAAGAGTATTTTAGTGCTCCCTCTGTTTCAATTGGACGAGGTAGTTTGACTGGGCACGGAGTTTAAGAAGAAAGAAGAAGACTTTTGAAACTTGTGGTCTTAAAAGGTTAAGGAGTAAAAGGTTTGTAGAACCATGCCATTTATGTGATTATAAAAGCTTCTTATTAAGGGTAAATGGGTAAAATGAAGAGTTTAAAATTTGAATTATTTTCAAATTTAGAATATGTCTTTGTTTTGGAATAGACTAAAAAAGAAATTACATCATCTAATATGAAACGTGGGAATAAAGAACAAAGGCATTTTGGAGGCCGACTACAACCACATTGACTATACAAATAGGAGATCAACAAAACCTGTGAAGACTCAACTATAGTCCACTGAGGCACTGATTATTAGGTGTTTGCCATAACTTTCTTACTATATTTGATTTTTCTATCTCTTGAAGTAAAATGGCAATATAATTACCTTAATTGGGTTTTCTTTTTTGTAAAAGTAAAATTATAAGTTCTTCCATATTTGTTTAGTCCTTTTTCTTATAGGAAAAGGTTTCGAGCTCTATAAATTGAGGATCCGCCCTTCTCATTCAGTAGCATCCACAATGTAGTCATAGGGGGCTTAAGAGTCTTGTTTAGGAGAGAACTTCACGGGACAAGTGTTAGTGTATCACTTGTGTTTGCCTCTTTGTGAGGTTGTTCTCTCGATATTTTGTACTCTCTATTTATTTAGTGGATTGCTCATCTCCACCGTGGATATAGGTCAGTAACCGAACCACGTTAAATGTTTATGTCTTTTTTTGATAGATTTCTCCTTTGTTATCTGATTTAACATCGTTGAAGGTTTGATTTGCTAGCTTCTGCATGACACCTGACTTTTTTCGGTCCTAACAGTGCTCTTCATCAAGTAATTGTACTCAAGTCGAGCTCATATTAATGGGAATACATAATCATTCAAGTCAGACTATTTAAGTCTAATCCCACCAGTCATATCCTAGTTCAACAACAACAACAACAATCCAGTATAATTCCACTTAGTGAGGTCTAGGGAGGGTAGTATGTACGCAGACCTTACCCCTACCCTGGGGTAGAGAGACTGTTTTCAAATAGACTCCCGGCATCCTTCCAAGAACTTACCACCTTACTCTTGGGGAGACTCGAACTCACAACCTTTCGGTTGGAAGTGGGGGTTGCTTACCATAAGAGCAATCCCTCTTGTTAGTCATATCCTAGTTCGAAGTGCAAAAAATCCAAAATTTAGCAAAACTTGACGTTACAAGAGTCCAAATCTTTTATTTAAGGATATAATGATGAGTAAACTAAAGGTAAATGGATCTGTTCTCAGTTAAATACAGCTATATTACCTTCTGATACCACCAATTGCCATGCCAGTAATAGCTTTCTCGAATGCCGGTATTACCTGAATATATGATAAAAAGCAATGCTGTTGAAAATCTTTCTCACAGCTTTAAAAAGTGCCAGGAAAAAAATCAAACATAACTGACAAAGTGCGGTAGAATCGGTATAATTTGTTTATCCTAATATATGACATAATAACAGCATGAATGATGAATTAACTCTTACTGGTAATAACGCAATTTCAGACCAGAGATATTTTAGGCATATAACATTACTATTAAATCGCCCTTGACTGGAGAGCACTCATGTATGGCTTCTTTAAGGGTAAATGAATGTACACAGGCAGGAAAAACACTTGCCATAGTAGTCGGGTTAGGACTTATCCCAGAGAATTCCCACATCTCTGTAAATAATAGCAATGCCATTTTGTGTGAAGCCAGCGAGCATAGCATTCCAAAGCCCAATGCTTCTTTTTAAGGAACTGTCAAAAATTTAACGCCCACTTTCAACCTGTCGACAATTGCAATACATGTCATCATTCTTCAAGACATAACAATGAATTTGCTTCCCAACATCCAGCAAAGCCGAATGAGAAGACACAGGAAGAACACTTGAAATCGTGAATCCATCAGGCTTTATCTCGACTTGTTTCATGGGACTAAAGTTGTCCAACGCCTCTTTAAACTGGTTATTCTGTGAAAAAGAACTTATAATAGTATTCCACGAAACAATATCCCGGTTTCCAAACAATTCAAAAACAGCTCTTGAGTCATCAACCCTTCCTAATTTGGTATACATAGATATCAAAGCATTGTTAGTAAATGTTTTCCTATCATCTATTCTCAAACTATACCCATGAACTTGCTTGCCAACCCTCAACCCGTCAGTCCTAGGCAAATTACTACAAGCAAGCCCACGCTCACCAACGTAAACGAACTAGCCTCGAATCCATCTAACCCCATCAGCCTAAAAGCCTCCAGTGCTAACTCCCACCTCTCAAATTCACAAAGAGCATTTATTAAAGAATTCCAAGAAACTTGATCTCTTTGGGTAATTCTATCAAACACTTTACAAACATCAATGTATGCGGTCGAATCAGATGTAAGACGGGTCGAGCACATATCCATATATGGCAGACTCGAATGTAACACGGGTCGAGCACGTATCCTTATACAGCCGTAGATGCCAGACGATACCCTCTCTCACGTCTATACGACGAACAGGGATACGGCCCCGACCTTAGGGGTGTATCAGCAGGCTCACCCGTGTAGACTTCCCGATTTTCCCTCCCTTGTACCTTCATTGTAATAATAGTAGCTTTGAAATGATGTAATATGTTGGCGAGGGGATCATCCTTCTATATAAAAGAGGGTCCCCTTATTTGTAAGGCAAGTGTTGTTAGTCAATAATAATGCAACTCTCTCATGATCTATCATTTTCTCTCTATTTTATCTGTCTATTGCTAACTTGATCAAACATTTCATCAAGGTCCACTACAATTTCACAAGAACAACTTATATACGAATCCAAAGATCGATCTTTAGATATATTACTATAGATTTCGATTTACCCTTTCTATAATCTTTGATTGTCCCTAACTCATAAAGCAACCGATAGTTTTTGGGTCAAACAATTTGGCGTCGTCTGTGGAAATTTCAAGAATCAAACTCATAGTATACATCCACAAGATCCGATCATCGGAATGAGCCCGGAAATAGCCGAAAACGAAACCCGATCCAAAGCTGTGGTAGAAGTTACTACCAACCTCCTGAGTTCCATGAATGAAGCCGGTGGTAGCGCTGCCATCAACGCTACCCCTGATATCACACCCGAGGCAGAAGTCTCACCTTCCCCCTTCGAAAACCTTGCAACCCCGCAGAAAAAAGACACATCTACTTCAAAAGAAGTACCCCCAGCAGTCAAGAAGCTACTGGAGGAATGGCTAACTAGTACCCTGAGCGGCTTAGTGGAAAAGCCACCACGGGGCTATGAAAATGCAGAACCAACAACAAGCAACACCACCGCAACAGATGAACAGGAAGGAACACGAACCAACGGCCAACCCGTTGAAACACAAACACACAATGACACGTTGGCCTTCATCCTAAAAAAATGGAAGAAATGGAAAGCGAAAATCAGGCCCTCCGTGACCAAAAGAAGGAGCACCAAGATAGAGTTGACAAGATCCCCAGAGCACCTAAACTGCAACCCAAATGGGACGTAGGGAGGTTTGTAGAACAACCCTACTCCGAAGAAGCCGCACCTTACACCATCCCGAAGAC
The DNA here is from genome assembly GCA_032618575.1 of Nicotiana noctiflora. Taxonomy (NCBI): domain Eukaryota; kingdom Viridiplantae; phylum Streptophyta; class Magnoliopsida; order Solanales; family Solanaceae; genus Nicotiana; species Nicotiana noctiflora. The sequence goes on along the minus strand of JASVEL010008923.1, from coordinate 58,652 downwards.
CTCCAAGATGCCCCCCTACCTGAAGGTATACGACGGAACCACGGATCCTGGGGATCATCTCATCCATTATGTCACTGCCGTGAAAGGTAATGACTTATCCAAAGAACACGTACCATCAGTGCTGCTGAAAAAGTTCGGCGAAACACTGACCGGGGGAGCTTTGACCTGGTATTCCTAACTACCCGCCAAAGCAATCTCAACCTTCGAAGAGATGGCGGATAAGTTCGTCACAGCACATACCGGCGTTAAAAAGGTAGAAGCAAGGGTAAATGACATCTTCACCGTCAGACAGACCACGGGCGAGGGCCTCAAGGACTTACTCGCCAGGTTCAACAGGGTTAGAATGTCAGAGGGCATGGCGGTAGCAACTTTCCAGAACGGACTCAGCAGGGACGGCTCTAGAGCTACCAAGAAACCGCTAAGCCGGCTCATGAAGTATCCCCCCACAACCTGGGACGAGATCCGTAATGCCTATTGCGCCGAGGTACGGGCAGAACGAGGAGGATCTCAACGGACTGACCCAATGATTAGCCACTGTACATACGGACACAAGGAGAGATCGACGACACGAGGGACGCCGGGAACTTCCCCCTCGCCCCAGTAAAGAGCGACACCAACCTTACATGAGGTCCCCCCTTTCGCCCCTTCGCCATGCGGATGCTCTGCAACGCCACCTCACCCCACTCAGAAATGAATGAGGTACGCCCCATTTACTTTCTTCGCATAACTTCTGCGTCTCTCCTTCAAAAATCGTGTACGCACTAGAGAAGCTCGGCACAAAGGTACAGTGGCCCCAAAAGATGAAATCAGACCCTGCCACAAGAAAATCAAACGTCAAGTGCGAGTTCCACCAAGAACGGGGGTACAGGACCGAAGACTGCATTGTCCTACGACAAGAAATCATCAGGATGTTAAACCAAGGGTACTTAACGGAGCTACTCAGCGACAAAGGGAAAGCCAATTTTGCACGCGGACGAGAGCACTCCCGTGGACCTTCAAAACCACCCTCTCCAACACGCACGGTGAACATGATCGTCAGAGAAGGGAACGACGTTGCCATTAATCATGTCAAACTCACCAACACGCACAGACTGAAGAGGACCATCTCCCACGAACGGTATGATGACCTCGAAGGAAGTATCACCTTCGATAATGACGCTGACGGTTTGTGTTTCCCTCATTATGATGCTTTAGTTATTACTTTACGTATCATCGATACGGATGTCAAGAGAGTCATGATCGATGACAGAAGCGGTGCCTGCATCATCCATCCAAGAGTCTTCTCACAGATGGGATTCGAGGACAAGATAACCCTCGCTGCATAACTCTGACTGGTTTTAACAATGTAGTGGAGCGTACGTCAGGGGAAGTGACCCTACCCGTCCTCGCAGGGGGAGTCACCCCGGAAACTACCTTCCATGTGATGAACCAGGAGACAGCCTACAACGTCATCATCGGGCGCCCATGGATACATGCCATGCGAGCGATCCCCTCGAGCTTGTATCAAGTGGTCAAATTCCCTACCCCATGGGGAATATTCAGCATTAAAGGAGAGTCGCGCACAGCGCATGAGTGCTATAAAATAACACAAGACTGCGCCCACACCTGGCAGATGAACGGGGCGAGTGTAGAAGCATAGCAATCAGCCATGTCGGGGACCAAAGCGAACCCGACGGCCAATGCCATCAGAAACCCATACATCGTGGAAGCCTGCAAAGCTACGGTCGAGGATCTCAACCCAGTTCAACTAAATCGTGATGACCCCGAAACGAAGGCATACATCATTCACGGGCTCGCCAACCCGGGTAAGTATCATGAATTTTTGACTAAACATGCAGACATGTTTGCTTTTTCCCATGCAGACATGCCAGGGATCTCGCCAGATATCGCCACCCACCGGCTCAATATGGACACATTACATCCGCCAGTAAGGCAAATCAGGAGAAAATTCAATGCCACAATCAATGAGGCAGTCCGCGAAGAAGTAGACAAGTTTCTAGCCAACGACTCTATCAGGGAGTCGAAATATTCGCAATGGGTCGCCAACGTAGTGATGGTCAAAAAGAAAAGCGGAAAATGGAGGATGTGCGTGGACTTCACCGACCTAAACAAGGCCTGTCCTAAGGATTCCTTCCCCCTACCTCATATCGATCAACACATCGACGCCACCGCCGGACATGAACTACTGAGTTTCTTGGATGCATACTCTAGCTATAACCAAATCCTAATGGCCGAGGAAGATCAGGATAAAACTACATTCATTACACACCAAGGTACCTACTGTTACAAGGTAATGCCCTTCGGGCTAAAGAACGCAGGGGCTACTTACCAAAGGCTGGTCTCTAAGATGTTCAAGGAGTAACTTGGGAAAACCATGGAGGTTTACATCGACGACATGCTAGTGAAATCGGCAAGGAAGGAGGATCACATCGACCACTTACGAGAAGCCTTCAAGATACTCAACAAATACGGAATGAAGCTGAACCCCAAGAAATGCGCCTTCGGCGTAACATCAGGAACGTTCCTTGGTTTTCAAAGAGGGATCAAAGTCAACCCCGACCAGATCAAGGTGATCGCCTCGATACCCGAAGCACTCAGCAGCAAGAAACATGTTCAGAAGTTGACAGGTCGAATAGCCGTCCTCTCTCGCTTCATCTCTTGATCGTCAGATAGATGCCACAAATTTTTCAGCGTGTTAAGAAAAGACAACGGATTCCACTAGAATGACGAATGCATCAAAGCCCTGCAAGAACTGAAGGCATATCTATCGTCGCCACCATTGCTGTCAAAAGCAAAGCCGGGCGAACCTCTACTGACATATCTAGCCGTATCAGAGGCTGCGGTCAGTGCGGTACTCGTCCATAAAGAAAAAGGTACGCAATAACCTATCTATTACATTTGCAAAACCCTGGTGGACGCCGAAACTTGGTACCCACACCTCGAAAAATTGGCATTGGCACTGGTCACGGTTTCCAGAAAGCTGAGACCCTATTTCCAGTGTCATCCCTGTGAGCACGTGATTTTTGCCCTACATGAGAATTATTCCCAAAAAATTTAAAATAAAATAGTTTTGTGTTGAGTGTGGGTTTTTGTGATTTTTGTTATTTTTCTCTTATTATTTGCATCTGTTGCGTGTGCATGTCTATTAGTTAAATTAATATAAAATATAAAAAATGTTTGCATTTTTTTATATTTGTAATTTAGAGTAATTAAGTTTGTTATAGAAAAATGAAAATCATAAAAAATGATAATGTAGTTTTGCATTTTTAAACACTTAATGTCCAAATTGTGCGATTTTATTTTTTGCTATTTGATTGCATGATGATTGTTATTGAGAGTTAATTAGCATTTTTAATAAGTTAATTTGGTTCTATAGGTTAATTTGGGATTGTTAAAATTTTTAGTTTTAATTAATTGTTTAAATAAAGGAAAAGAAAAAAAAAGAGAAACAAAAAAAGAACAAGAATAAAGAGAAAATCGGAATGGACTCAAAGAGGCCAAACCCAGTCCAAAACCAGGCCCAATCGAATTATTCCAAACCCAGTCCGACTCACTTTTAATCCTGGTCGTCCATTTCAAATTGATCCGATGGCCAAGATTCACCTCTACTACCCGTTTAGGAAGCATTCATCTGGGCCGTTTAACTAAGTTGATCCAACGGCCAGCACCTCACCCCCACAACCCGAGTTTGCCCGACCCATATCCATACAAAAACCCGCCCGGTCTCAAACCTACTCGAACGACCCCGTTTAGTTAAGTAGGTTGATCCAAGCCGTCAATCTTAATCGATCCAACGGCCTGGATCAAATCCTTTGGTTGGTATATATTCCTAAACCACACACCCGCCCCCTAAACCCCCCTCGTCTTCGTCGTCTTAGAGACGCTCAGACCTCGCCGTCCACCGCCGTGCGCCGCCCGCCGGAAATCGCCTCACGGCGGTTCCGGTAGGCCAACGGCCACCAAATTAACACCAACCCTTCTCCTCACATCCCTCTCTTCGAATCCGGCCTCCGTTAGGCTCGAATATCGCTTGAGCGTCTCGAATATTCGTTCGAAGGTCGCCGGAATTTGACATTCATGCCAAACCTCACCAAAATCACACCATAGCTTCCCCTCGCCTCCCTCATACCCCCACCGGCCTTGGTTTAGCTCGAATCTTACCAGGGTTGTAAAAGCCCCAAATCTCGGCCATGAACCCTAGATGCCGATTTCTTCCTAATTGAGGTCTAATAGACCTTAATTGGGATGTTTTCATTATTGAAAACATCTCAATTAAGGTCCATTGGCCTCAAAAACGAAGAACCCAAGTCCAAGTTGAATCCCAAGTTCGAATTGAACCCAAGACAGGTCCGGGTCCGTTCAAATGCAGAGTTGGTCTTCTCTTATGGTATTTCTTCCTTTATTTCTTCATATTCCATTTGTTAATCAATTGAATTTTGTCCTCGTGCTTTAGTTTTTCAGTTTGTGTTCTTCATCCCCAAAGACTTTTATTTGGTCAAGTTGTATTCTGTTAATTGTTCGAATGTGTTTGTCATAGGATAGTTATTCGTTTCGCTTGGCGTCGTCGACTATTTGGTTTTCATTTTTTGCCGAGACTTTCAGAATCACTGTTTGGTAATTGATTTGTTACCATTGTTATATGTTGTAGTTGATTAAATGTCGTCGATTAGCTGCATAGGTCGATTTGTTTGATATCCCAGACAGTGAATAACACTTGTGAATTGAATTGGAGTGTTTGATTGAAACTGAACTTAGGATGGGAATTAGCTGACTAGGAAATTAGGTGTTAGCATCTTTGAAATATCCCTGGTGCCCTGCACATGAAGCTGGACAGTGGAGTCTGCTGTCACTGCAGGGCACTTAGCCTTGTCTGGGCAGAAACCATAGTTAATTAATAAAGTCCATACATGGACAAGGGATAGTGGAAGTTCAGGGACAGTGGGCTGGAAACAGAGAGGGGATGGGCTGGGCAAAGAGAGGGATGGGCAGATGTATTCCCTGATGCTTTTTGGCCCTGATAAGTGGTGGTTTCAGCTATAAAAGGGGAGAGATAGAGAATACATTGGGGGATATACATTTGATAGGCATACATAGAGACAGACTTGAGAGCATCTGGGAGAGCAAAAAAAAACAGTACCTGGAGATTCATATATACATACACACTGAGAGTAACAAAAGAGGCATAGACAGTGAGAATTGGAGAGAACCAGAGTAATTAGAGAGAAAAGAACATTGAAATACATACAGTAAGGGCTGAGAGTGCACATACACAAGCATATAGATAGAGAAAGCTAGTAAATATAGGCCAAGAGACTGTTTCGATTGGCCTTTGGGTACTGTTTTCGTGTGTTTTAGTTGGGAGTGGCTGAGTGTTGGTCATTTGGTTGCTTTTTGTTCCTGTGTTGGGGTTACTGATCTCCTACTGCTGTTGGGTTGTTTGCTGGTTGGTTCTTTGTTGCTGTGGTTGTATTGTTGTTACTTGGTGTGACTGTTTGTTTCTGCTACAAATTGGCCCTGGGTTTATCGACTGTTTTGAGCTGCACTTGGATTGTGTTGCTGGTACATTGCTTGCATTGCTGTTGCTGTTGTTCATTGCTACTGCTGACCATCTCTTTGCCTCACTGTTTTCAAATTTTCCAGGTATACTTTACCCCCGGCAATAGGAAGTTCGACAATTGCACCTATACTGTTTTTGCAGAATCAAATGATGCTATTTTTATAATATGATGCCTTTGTTTTCATTGGATATTTGTAATGTTGAAGAGATAGACTCATCATAAATGAACTTGCATTTGATATTAGATAAGATAGTTTAAACTCATCGCTTGTTAATACTGGATGATGAACAATACTGTTTCGGGTGTAAATTGTCATGTTGAAAATTGGGTAATGAGTGGCTAATAGTAGAAGCTTTATATTATTGCTTAATCGTACAGTAAATTTAGTTGTTTAATGTTTAGTAGTTATAGTGTTAATTTTAGTTTTTGCCTATGCCATTGAGGTTGATATTAGAGTCATACCTAGGAATGAATTCACAAACTAACAACTCCGTCTCAATCCCTTTTATAAGATAATTAATGTGTTGTTTGAATTAATGTTGACAAGATAAGAAGTAGTTTATGCGATGGTGACTCACGTTAAATAGAAGCGAATGTCATTAATACTTAGGCAGATTTACGTTTAGAAACGGACGAATTAATTACTACTTAGGATCTATAAGTATCTACCTAATCATACGAAAGGCCGGTATCCGGATGGGCTTTAAGTCATGTTCGCTCAACCTCTTTTATATTGGGCTCATTTGAGGTCCAAAAGCAAGGCCCAAATTTTGTGGGTGTACACAGACCTGTTTTCTTGTAATAAGAAGTATATTGGTTTAGACCGTTAGTAAGAACATTACGCGAATGGCCCGGTCAAATGGTACTAAAAAACTTTCCTGGTTTGGATCAAGAATTGTCATATGGGATGTAACTAAGCCCAATAGGAAATAAACCCGAACCCTTATGAGTTTGCGCCTCAAAAATACCAAACTATTGGGTAATGAGTAAATAAGTAGGATTTTCTTCGTTATTAGAGACAAAACAAGTAGAAAATATAGTACGCTTTAAGTATGACCTTGAATAAAAATGGGGTGAGCCTCGTCATATTAAATATACTGTTGCAGGGCCCTCAAATAAATTGTTATAAAAAATTCTAGACTCGGAAGGACCGTTTAGCGAATTTCGCGGTCTTTCCAAAAGTTAAATAGACAATAGACTCTTTAGGCACGATTTGAAATAAAAATTACTTTCCTGAATACGGGTGTGCATTTATGTGACCCAAATCTTACTCTCGGCGAAACCGAAATACGTTAGAGTCGCAGGCGTACTGGTTACGGTGCGGCTCGAAACGTGTTTTCGTAACGTCGCAATTCTTCTAAAAAATAAGAGCGGAGCATTAAAAGCACATAGTTAAAATATATAAAAGAATCAGATAGAAACAAAAATTGCAATTGAGCGACCGCGCTAAAACCACGGAATCCGGGAATGCCTAACACCTTCTCCCGGGTTAACAGAATTCCTTATCCAGATTTCTAGTTTCGCAGACTGTATTACAGAGCCATAAATTTCCTCGGTTCGGGATTAAACCGGTGACTTGGAACACCATTATTTTTCCAAGTGGCGACTCTGAATTTAATAAATTAATCCCGTCTCGATTGTCCTTTAATTGGAAAAAACTCCCTTATGCCCTCGCGTGTGCGTAAAAAGGAGGTGTGACAGCTACGGCGACTCTGCTGGGGACCAAACTTCGAACTTCGGTTCGGGGTCTAAGAACTCGAGCTCATTTAAGTTGTTATTTTGTCTATATCTGATTTTATTACATGTTTAATTAATGTGCTACATGTCTACCGCTTTGATATATACAAACTGCTATATATTTACCGCTTTGATATTGCGTGAACTGTATATAAAACTGTGCCGAAAACCCTTCTCTTCTTACCCCCGGGGGATGTGCTTACTGGTTGAGACTCCCCTTTTCTGATAGTGTCAATACCAAAAATAATAAAAGAGGGAGGATAAGTTACAAAGCCGGACGATCCCGCGGGTCCCCGGTACGTAGCCCCCTCTTCAAATCCGAGTCGTCCGCTCGGGTACACGGTCTAGTATCATTGAAAAGCATCGGGATATTGAGCCTAGATTCAGGACGTTTAGTTGCATCATCTCTGACTTAGGGGACTCAACACAGGGGTTGGGTCCGTCTAGGACAGGTAACCCGAAAGGAAAGACCATCTTGCCATATCATATTTGTTGTGAGCATTTATTTAGACTGACATGCTGACCGGGTTCCTTTAAATACCGAAGAAAAAGAAAAAAAAAAAAAAAAAAAAAAAAAACACAAAAAGAAATAGTATGGGGAAGTAAATATCTTTCAGAAAAATACAAAAATACGTTTCACCAACAAGTCCACGAATTTAGTTCGCCAGTAAAAGACGGCATAAGATTGACTTTGCCGACAAAATGGGTTTTTGACAAAATGTGTTTTTGACAGTCAATAAAGGAAAGATAGTTGTTTTGACGGGCCGAACTACGCGAGTTTGATTCTCACCGAGTGTGAGATACGTAGGCAACCTTTAAACGGGTCCAACTCCCATGTATTTCAAAATAAGTTTTAATGGCGGAACGCCAAGATATTTAATTTTGCCTTAACGACCACTTTTTTGACTAGTCAATTCCTGGGGCCCGTTTCGTTTTTTTAGAAAAGATAGTTTTTGGGCAAATAAATATTTCGCTTTCATCTAAGAATTACCTTAAATAAATGTGCAGAATGAGCACGAGTCAGAATACAACCGAAGCTATCATAAACAAGGTCCCCTTAAGTTTGCACAGGTGGTGGAGCGACTTGGGCGAGCAAGGACAAGATGCCATTAAGTTGTACTTGGGAGATCTAGTAGGGCTGCTAAAAATTCCCCGAGAGGAGACATCATACGAGCTTTGATCTCATTCTGGGATCCGGCACACAATGTGTTCCACTTTTCAGACTTTGAACTCACACCAACACTGGAAGAATTAGCCGGATATGTCGGAAGACCAAAAGTCCCGATGAGGGAACAATACCTTATTGCACCAAGGGTAGTGACGGTACATCGGTTTTTGGATACGGTAAAGATCCGCAGAACTGTACACAACCCAGACTTATCAGAAGGGTTCTGCACTTTGGCATTTCTGTATGACAAATATGGTCACTATGGGGGCTTCAACAAACACGAAAGCAAAATCTGCAGCGGAGACAATCGGGTAAAATGGGAGGAGCATAGACGCATCGCCTTCATGATAGCTTTCCTAGGTTCATTGATATTTCCTAGAAAAGATGGGAATATCAATATACAAGTGGCAGGGGTCGTCAGCACTCTGATGAAACAAAACAACAGTACTTTGGCTCCCATGATAATAGCAGATATCTTTCGTGCACTCACCATCTGCAAAGCTGGAGGGACTTTCTTTGAAGCATGCAATGTATTGCTCCAAATGTGGATGACCGATCACTTATGCCGCCATCCGCAATTTATGAGGTATAGTTCACCGAAGAAAACTTGTATAGAAGAATTTCCTGCGAGGGTTGAGGGATATGAGTTGCCAGAGGGGATCAGCGGATGGATACGACTTTTGCGTTCGACTACAGCCAGCGAGATAGAATGGACGTTTGGTTGGCTACCCGTGGAAGAAGTCATATATGCATCGGCCGCAGAATCATATTTATTGCTAATGGGCCTCAACAACATCCAACCCTACGCACCAGGTCGAGTATTGAGACAATTGGGACGATGCCAAATAATCCCAAAAGAAGAAGACCTCAGCCCACATGTAGTTGAAATTGGACCAGGAGGACAGTTCCCTGAAGCATTGGTCCGAAAGATTTGGAGTGAGTGTCAGACATTAAAAATAGACACTCGGGTGCGAGATCGAGCCCGGGGCGAAGTATCGTCGGAATACCATGCATGGTATAGTAGAGATCTGGAACATCAAAGGCCCGCAAAAAGGCCTCGCCTCAGGGAGTTTGTTGGAGCGTCACGAGAACAATGGGACTGGTTGGCTAGAGAAGAAGCCTATAGAACAAAGATCAGCAGGATAGAACAACGGACCCAAGAGCTCCAATTTGAAATGGATGTGCAAACCGCCGCCAACGAAGGAGATAAAAAGAAGTTGGCACAAGAAAATGACTTTCTGAGAGCTCAAATCCAGCAAATGAAAAGGGATGCTGACAGACAGTTGAGGAGTCGGGCAGACGAAAAATTGATAAAGGGTTTGAAAAGCCAGGTTGCCGATGTCCAAAGAGAATTGGAAGAGTCTAAGGCCCAAACAGTGAGGATCCGAGCTAGCTGGAGAAAGGAGGCACATCAACATGCACTTCACCTACAACGGGTGGAAGAGGATTACACCGATATCGTCACCAGTTTAAGGGAAGCAAATGTTGTCCTCAGAGAACGGGTTTTCAAGCAAGCCCAAGATGCCAGAGCGGACCTCGACCGTTGCCACAACTTGATGGCTCGACTGCAGGAACAAATAGACAGGCTCCTAGACCAAGTCACCAACAACACTCGAAGATTGGGGGCGAAAAACCAGCAGATAGAGCGGCTACTCGGAGAAAGGGACATGATCAAGGACAGAATTGGAGAAATCGGGCACTATGTCACCATGAAGTGCCTAGCTTGTGAACAAATGCCCCGCGCCGACCTTTTTGCTTCAATTATGGGCTATGTTCATCGGATCATGGAAGAATTAAGGGGACTACACAAGGACCTCACGCCCAGGCCCGCGGCAAGGCCGAATGATGCCTCGCGGGCCCCCAGGAATTTTAGAGCAGTAGACTTTTGATTGGAAATGTATTTTTGAAATATTGGGTCAAGCTAGTGGGCATTTTTACTTTCCCAAGTCAAGCATTTTCTTTGGTTTTGCTGATTGTTGTAAGACGTGTTTTGTAACTACACGGTTTTATTTGATATAAAAGTTACCGAATTTTGCCACAATCTTGTTAACAGAACTACGCTCGGTCTGATTCACGCGAGAACGTGATACGTAGGCAATCCGCATAAGATTCGACCACCACTAAAAAGAAAGAAAAAGAATCCAAAGGCTAAATAACAATAAGGCTTGTAAAGATAGTCGAAAAAGAAAAAAGGAAAAAGAAAAAGAAAAAGAAAAAGAAAAAGGGCCGGAATGACGCATGTTAAAGAGTACACGTAGAAAGGGTTATTTGGTTAGGTGCATTGCATCCAACGTGCTATAACATATCCGTCAAACTCGGTGAACTAACAAGTTTGTTGCGTATTCCAGAAAGTTTAGCAGTTGGTTTGACAGAATATACTGGCCAGCCATCACTACCGTACTAGATCCAAAGGACCAGTTACAGTAAGCATGTCGAGTTCCGGCAAGAGTCTCGAGGAAGAAAAATCCGAGCTACAAATCATGAAAGAAGAGGTAGACCGGTTAAAACAACAGATAACAGAGATGCACCTGGCCTGGGCCAGGGAACAGTCTTCACCAAACCGCCCTACTCTCGCCTCAGCTCCCGAACATCCGCCCATCGATCCTTCAACAAGCGCCCCAAGCTATCCATACTTTCAGGGGGAAAACCCATATGCCACCCACATTCCACCAGCCAAACCAAATCCTCCTCCAGTCACCCCTGTTTTTGTAGCACCTCCACCTGCTCCTCTGCAAAGGCCGGCCAGCGAGCCATATGTTCGGATCCATGACAACTCTTACTATCCTCCAGAGCCTACTTTCAGGGCTCCTGAACCACAATCACATACACCTCACTGGGATAATCCGGCAGAACCGGAAAAGCACTTCCAAAGTTCGGAACACGAGGAAGTTGCCAGAAAAGTTAAAAGCCTGGAGCAGTCCTTCAGGAACATGCACGGTTTAGGCAACCGGGTCAGCGTCGCCTATAAGGATCTGTGTCCATTTCCGGACGTCCAGTTGCCAGCAGGATTTAAAATGCCCAAATTCGACCTATACGAGGGGCATGGTGACCCGGTGGCCCACCTGCGGGGGTTTTGCAGTAAAATGAGAGGGGCCGGAGGACGGGACGAACTTCTGATAGCTTACTTCGGCCAGAGTCTGGGAGGATCTGCGCTGGAATGGTACACTAGACAGGATCCCAGTAGATGGTTTACGTGGGATGATTTGGCTCAAGCTTTTATCGGCCAATTCCAGTACAATCTTGAGATAATCCCCGACCGCCTATCATTGTTAAAATTAGAGAAGAAGCCCGCCGAAAGCTTCAGGGAATTCGGTTTCCGTTGGAGGGAACAGGCGGCCAGGGTAGATCCGCCGATGAGAGAGAGCGAGATGGTGGACTACTTCTTGCAGACATTAGAGCCCACCTACTTCGGACATCTGGTAACGTCCGTAGGCAAATCATTCACTGAGGTGATAAAAATGGGGGGTATGATCGAGGAGGGTTTGAAGGCCAACAAGATCATGAGCTACTCAACACTGAAAGCCACCACCCAGGCTATCCAAAGCGGTACTGGAGGAGTACTGGGGAAAAAGAGGAGAGAGGAAGTTGCGGCCGTCGAGTCCGGGGCATGGTTCAGAAATAGAGGCCCCGCACCCCAATATAGCCCACCCCAACCTCACCACCAAAACTACTCTCACAACCCATATAGCCACCCGCAACATTACTATCCCGCACCTGATCCCCATTTTACTGTCCACCATGCACAGTCCTATTCTGCACCTCCCGTTCATGCACCGTGGCGTGCACCGAACCCCCAGAACAATCATCCACCCCCAAGAGCTTACAGAAACCCCTCGGGCGCGAGTTTCCGTCCGAACCAGGCATTCAGGGGCGACAGGGCGCCGAGGCCAAAAACTTTCACTCCCTTAGGAGAGTCTTACACCAGTCTGTTCCACCGGCTGAAGCAAGTAGGGTTGCTAAATCCGGTTGAAGCTAAGCTACCAAACCCCCTCCCGAAGAACCTGGACCATTCAGTAAATTGTGCCTACTGCTCGGGATGTCCGGGACATGATACGGAAAAGTGTTGGAGGCTAAAGACGGCCATCCAGGAGCTTATTGACACTCACAGGATTGAGGTCCAGACTCCAACAGAGCCCAACATCAACCAAAACCCGCTTCCAACTCATCATGAGACCAATATGATCGAGTTGGTACGGGCGAAGGAAGGAAAGGAGAAAGCCTCTCAGACTGTAATGATGATTAAGTCTAGCGGGGCAGGAACGAGAAAAGGGCCAAGCCTTGATGAGCCGCCCAGTTGCAAGAAGGACATACCATGAGAGTCGGAAGCAGGAAAGGAAAGTGTGAACGCAGTACCAGTGAAACCGGCCAAGATAGTTGTACCAGGGGCAGCAATCAAGCCCATCTTGACAGTAGCAGGCGTTCGAATGGATCCTTTCATCATCCAGAGCCGGCAACACAGTTGCCAGTAACTGATAGCCGGGCTGTCCCATGGAATTATGCTCGGATTACAACGACCTACAGAGGAAAGGAGGTGAAAGAGGAAGTTTGTGAAGCCCAAGGGTTGACCCGCTCGGGGAGATGTTTTGCCCTTGCGGAATTGAGGAAGACCACTCCGGCAGTATTGAAAAAGCCGGTCACTGATGAAGAAGCAGAAGAATTCTTGAAAAAGATGAAGCTGCACGACTACTCCGTCTTAGAGCAGTTGAAGAAGACTCCGGCGCAAATATCATTGCTATCCTTGCTGATACATTCCGAAGAACATCGGCAAGCATTGATGAAAGTCCTGAATGAGGCACATGTACCGGATAAAATCTCGGTGAGCCATTTGGAGAAGATCACCAATAGGATCTTCGAAGCAAATCGGATCACCTTCACCGATGACGAGTTGCCTGAGGAAGGCACTGAGCACAACAGGGCTTTATATCTTACTGTGAAGTGTGAAGAGGCGGTGGTTACCAAAGTCTTGGTCGATAATGGGTCCAGTGCTAACATTTGTCCTCTCTCTACACTGGGCAAATTGAAAGTAGACATCGGCAGGGTGCGCAAGAACAGCGTATGTGTTCGAGGGTTCGACGGAGGAGGCAAAGCGTCGGTTGGTGACATAGTGCTAGTCTTGACAATTGGGCCAGTGGAGTTCACCATGGAATTCCAGGTGCTGGACATGGTGGTGTCATATAACCTCCTAATAGGGCGACCATGGATTCATGCCGCAAGAGCAGTTCCATCCAGCTTACACCAGCTCGTCAAGTTTGAATGGGACCAACAGGAGATCGTCGTCCATGGAGAGAACGATCCACAATCAGGCACCATCATTCCCTTTGTTGAAACAGAAGAAGATGTTGGGCCGTGGGTGTATCAGGTCTGCGATGTGGTGTCCGCCCACCGAGTTCCGGAAGGGGAATGTATTCCCGGCGACAGAACAATTACCGCGGATGTCATGGTGGCGCATGAAATGTTGCGACATGGTTTCGTACCCGGTAAAGGGCTAGGTGCATCTCTGCAAGGAATTATACAACCGGTATCGGTGGTCGAGAACTTGGGAACCTTCGGCTTGGGATTCCAGCCAACCTCAGAGGACATCCGGCGAGCAAAGAGGAGCAAGCAGAAAACATGGGTGCTCCCAAAGCCTGTTCCACGCCTTTCCCAATCTTTTGTCAGGTCCGGAGCAAGAGGACATCCAGCGCCAAAGATTCCCGGTCCTACGGTCAGGCCAGACGAAGAGTTCTTCAGGAAGTTCGAAAACCTATTCACAGATGTATGTATGCTCGAAGATGGTGAAGGATCCGGTCATGCCGAGATACAATTTGTGGGACCAAAGGCAAAACTGAATAACTGGAAGGCTACTCCTCTCCCTGTCCGGAAGGAGTCTTGGTAGTTTGTCTTGGATTATTTTTATTCAAAAATGTTGTGTTGGGGGTTTGTCCCCGGAGTAAAATCCCGTTGTTTTTGTTCATTTCTGATTTAAGTCTGCAGTTTGTTTTCCCTTTGTACCATTCACATTAATGAAATTTGGTTCCTTTGTGTCTAATTTTGTTTATCTTTTTCCTTCTTTTTACTTTTCTGAACAGCCTTCTTGCAACTGATCTTAATGATATGGCGTGCTTAAAGATTAATCAACCCAATCTAGAAAGTCAATCGGGTTTGGAAATAATAACGCATGAAATAAGAAGTGACGAGAGTGAGTCAGAGTATGGCGATGATGAAGCCGTAGAAGAAATCGGTGAAGAATTAAGTCACTTCGAGGAAAAACCCAAACCGAATTTAAATGATATTGAGGCCGTTAATCTAGGGAATGCGGATGACGTCAAAGAAACCCGGATAAGTGTCCATATTGAACCCAATCCGAGAGAAGAATTGATCAAAACACTCATGGAGTTTAAAGATATTTTCGCATGGTCGTACGACGACATGCCAGGACTCAGCACTGATCTAGTGGTTCATAGATTACCCACCGATCCGGCATATCCTCCCGTCAAGCAAAAGCTGCGGAAATTCAAGACGGAGATGAGTGTGAAGATTAAGGAGGAGGTAACCAAGCAGTTGCAGGCGAAAGTCATTCGTGTCACTCGATACCCTGAATGGTTGGCTAACGTAGTACCGGTGCCAAAGAAAGACGGAAAGATCAGGGTATGCGTGGACTATCGCAATCTCAACAAGGCAAGTCCTAAGGATAATTTCCCACTTCCCAATATCCATATCCTGATTGATAATTGCGCCGGACGCGAAATTGGATCCTTTGTGGACCGTTATGCGGGATATCATCAGATTTTGATGGATGAAGAGGACGCAGAAAAGACGGCTTTTATCACACCGCGGGGGACTTATTGCTACCGAGTGATGCCGTTTGGTTTGAAGAATGCAGGGGCAACCTATATGAGGGCGATGACTACGGTATTCCATGATATGATACATAAGGAAATTGAAGTGTACGTGGATGATGTGATCGTAAAATCCAGACGTCAAGAAGACCATGTTGCCGACCTCAGGAAGTTCTTTCAAAGACTTCGAAGGTACGACATCAAGCTTAATCCGGCCAAATGTGCATTCGGAGTTCCATCGGGAAAGTTGCTAGGATTCATCGTCAGCCGACGGGGCATTGAGTTGGACCCATCCAAAATCAAGTCCATTCAGGAGTTAGCCCCGCCGAAGAATAAAACAGAGGTAATGAGTCTGTTGGGAAGGTTGAATTACATCAGTAGGTTTATTGCCCAACTTACGGCAACTTGTGAACCCATATTCCGCCTATTGAAGAAAGACGCTGCGATAGAATGGACGGCAGAATGTCAGGAAGCGTTTGACCGGATCAAAGGGTATCTGTCAAATCCACCCGTACTAGTTCCGCCTGAGCCAGGTAGACCCCTGATTCTTTATCTGACGGTCTTGGAGAATTCGTTTGGCTGCGTACTGGGGCAGCATGATCTTACCGGCGGAAAGGAACGGGCCATTTACTACCTCAGCAAGAAGTTTACAGTCCACGAGGTCAAGTACACTCATCTGGAAAAGACATGTTGCGCCCTGACTTGGGTAGCCCAAAAGCTGAAACACTATTTGTCTTCTTACACCACTTACCTCATTTCGCGTTTGGATCCGTTGAAGTATATTTTCCAGAAACCTATGCCTACGGGGAGGTTAGCAAAATGGCAAATATTACTTACGGAGTTCGACATCATATACGTGACAAGGACGGCTATGAAAGCTCAAGCCCTGGCCGATCACTTAGCTGAAAATCCCGTTGATGACGAATACGAACCTTTGAGGACGTATTTTCCAGACGAAGAAGTTTTGCAAATTGAGGGGTTAGAACTAACCAAGGATCCAGGGTGGAAGCTCTTCTTCGACGGAGCGGCGAACGCAAAAGGAGTCGGAGTAGGGGCTGTGCTTATATCTGAAGCAGGACATCATTATCCTATTACTGCTCAACTGCGTTTTCACTGTACCAATAATATGGCTGAGTACGAGGCATGTATCTTAGGGTTGCGATTAGCGGTGGACATGGATGTACGGGACGTCTTGGTCTTGGGGGACTCGGACCTTCTGGTACATCAGATTCAGGGAGAATGGGAAACCAGAGATTTAAAGCTTATCCCATATCGTCGGTGTTTGCATGATTTGACCAAACGCTTTCGATCGGTAGAGTTCAGGCACATCCCAAGGATGCATAATGAGGTTGCCGACGCGTTGGCTACTTTAGCGTCAATGCTACATCACCCGGACAAGGTTCGTGTCGATCCGTTACATATCCGTGTCCGGGATCAACATGCTTATTGTAATGTGATAGAGGAAGAAGGTGGATGGTGAGCCGTGGTTTCATGATGTCAAGGAATACCTCAGGTTAGGAGTATACCCAGAACAAGCAACCGGAGATCAAAAGCGAGCTATTCGGCGGTTGGCGAACGGATTTTTCCTTAGTGGAGGGGTGCTGTACAAAAGAACCCCAGATTTGGGATTGTTGAGATGTATAGATGCAAGTCAAGCCACAACAGTGATGACGGATATACACTCGGGAGTTTGCGGACCACACATGAGCGGATACGTATTGGCGAAGAAGATTCTTCGAGCAGGATACTATTGGCTCACTATGGAGCGGGATTGTATAAGTTTCGTGCGAAGATGCCATCAGTGTCAGATACACGGAGATTTGATTCATTCTCCGCCGACCGAATTGCATACAATGTCCGCACCATGGCCGTTTGTCGCATGGGGTATGGATGTTATTGGACCTATTGAGCCTGCGGCTTCCAATGGTCACAGGTTCATTCCGGTAACGATTGATTATTTTACCAAGTGGGTGGAGGCCAAAACATTCAAATCAGTGACCAAGAAGGCGGTAGTGGACTTCGTACACTCCCACATCATTTGTAGGTTTGGAATTCCAAAGATGATCATTACGGATAACGGTGCAAATCTTAACAGTGGATTGATGAAAGAGGTATGTCAACAGTTCAAGATTACACACCGAAATTCCACACCGTATCGCCCAAAAGCAAATGGTGCGGTCGAGGCGGCAAACAAGAACATAAAGAAGATATTGAGGAAGATGGTAGAAGGGTCTAGGCGGTGGCATGAAAAGTTACCATTTGCGCTGTTGGGTTATCGCACTACCGTCCGGACTTCGGTAGGTGCAACTCCTTACTTGTTGGTATACGGGACTGAAGCAGTAATACCAGCAGAAGTTGAAATCCCATCCCTCCGAATTGTCGCCGAAGTCGAGATTGATGACGACGAGTGGGTCAAAACCCGATTAGAGCAATTGAGCTTGATCGATGAAAAGAGATTGACAGCAGTATGTCACGGCCAATTGTATCAAAAGAGAATGGCGAGAGCATATAACAAGAAGGTACGTCCCGGGAGATTTGAAGTGGGACAGCATGTGCTGAAGAGAGTTCTACCCCATCAGGCCGAAGCGAAAGGCAAGTTCGCTCCAAATTGGCGGGGACCTTTTGTGGTGACTAGAGTATTATCCAACGGCGCTCTATGTCTGACGGATGTCGAGGGAAGATGCACCGATATGGCTATTAATTCTGATGCAGCTAAGAGATATTATGTGTAATTCTTTAATGCATTTGTCAACATTTGGTTTCGTTTGTGTGTACTTGGCATTTTTCGGAGAATGAAATGACAGAGGCAATTTTTCTACTGCCCAAACACTTTAACCTTTGTTTCCCCATTTGAGCCTTAATTATTCTTTCATATACCCTCTTTCGGAATCATCAAGGAAGATGTGTAACAGAATAGAAAAGAAACAAAGAAGTAATACAAGAAAAAGTGAACTACGTTCGACCTGATTCCTCAAGAAGGATACGTAGGCGCCACACGGCTCGGTCATAATAAAATAAAAATCAAAAAAAATCCCCCAAGCAATAAAACTGGGGCAGAAGTCATCGTTTCGTTTGAAAGATAGTGTGGATTCCGAAAGTTGTAATAAGCTAACCGTTGAGGCTAAACCCCTTTCTTCAGCCTCACGCGCGGAAACCGTATCAAGAACCAGAAAGACCTCTCGATCAGTATTTGAAAAGTGCCAAGTCATGCGAATGAAGGCCGGGAGTGACATCCGGACCCTCGATTGAACCCAGGATGCAAGCCAAAAGGGGATAACACTCTAGAGGAATCTCAGGGGTGATACCCCGCCGCAGGGGAAAGAAAGCATAAATGAGAGAGTCTTAACGGTGAAAACCCTCGCGGGCACCTTAAGGCGAAGGAAGTCGAGAGAAGTAAAATGAGAGAGTCTTACGGTGAAAACCTTTACGGGCACCCTAAGGCGACGGGAGATAGAGAGAAATGAGAGAATCTCATTAGTGAAAACCCTTTGAAGGGCACTGTGAGGTGGCAGGATGAGATGGTTACAAGATGTCTGCATGAGACAAGGTTGGGACATCCGTTTACCTCTAGCAGAATGCGGCATCAGAAAGTGATTGACATGAATAGACTGGGTAGTTTAATCTCAAAGGCGCGGCATAACCATTGGATCAGTCATACATTCAGATAAGTTTTCCTATTTTTGAGTTCAGAAAAGTTTTCTCTTCTTTTGTCATTTGCGGTCGGTATTCTTTTCTTTTCTTTCATTTTCGAAAATTGATTTTGCAAAGCTTACTACCAAGTCTCCCAAAGCAGTATATTGAAAGTGAATAGGCATGGAACAAGGCAATGAGACAGAAGTCGTTACGATAGTGAGATTGGGATGACAGGCTGAGTGGAAGGTTCGCAAGAATTATGGAGTATGATGGACACATGTGGCATGTCCGAAGGATGATTTCACGCAACAGATCACCGGCTAAAAAGAGTCCGACCAAACCAAAGAGTGGAATAAAAGGAAAGATGAGAGTTCGTCCGTGGAAAAAGCATCGTCCCAAGCAAGCATCGACGTCGTCCGCAAAGTTCGAGAGAGGCCAAGCAGATCTGAAAGAGAATGGCCCCAACAAGAGTGGCACGACCACTCGCGGCTTTTTGAAACTAACAATTTTTCTTTGATTTAAAGCAGGAAAAGAGGGTCCGACGGCGGAAAAGCATACCGTCCAGAAGTTTATCACACTGGGGCAGAAAATTTTCTCCGGTTGCGAAAATTTTCTGGAAAGCAAGACTCAGGAGGATAAGTGTAGAAAGCAACACAAGATGGGGTGATCTTTGAGCCGGGTATCATCTCCAGCAGTTATTGGAAAAAGAAAAATGGCTTCGAGATTCCCCCAGCAGTATTACATCCTATAATTTGATCAAGGAAACAAAAGCGTGAGTCCCGGAAGAGGTAGGGGAAGAAGGAAGAGAATGAGGGGTGAAGGAAACAAAGAATACTTCCTCAGCAGCATCACCACCAGCAGGCGAGTAAACAGTTCCAAAATATCCCCAGCAGCCAGAAGAAAAGTAACACGACCTAAGGGAAAGCAATTCCAAGACAGGATAATTCGGAAGAGAAGGTGGTCCGAGAGGTAATGCGGGAACAAGGATAGGGTACAAGAGGCAAAGGAAGGTAATCAAGATAGGATGAAATCGGTGAGTAGTAGTTGAAGTCAGGGAGCCCGCCCGGAGAATGGAGTGGCGATTTAATTTTGAAGTAGTAGTTGAAGTCGGGGAGCCCGCCCGGAGAATGGAGTGGCGATTTAATTTTGAAGTAGTAGTTGAAGTCGGGGAGCCCGCCCGGAGAATGGAGTGGCGATTTAATGTTGAAGTTGTAGTTGAAGTCGGGAAGCCCGCCCGGAGAATGGAGTGGCGATTTAATGTTGAAGTTGTAGTTGAAGTCGGGAAGCCCGCCCGGAGAATGGAGTGGCGATTTAATTTTGAAGTAGTAGTTGAAGTCGGAAGCCCGCCCGGAGAATGGAGTGGCGATTTAATTTTGAAGTAGTAGTTGAAGTCGGGGAGCCCGCCCGGAGAATGGAGTGGCGATTTAATTTTGAAGTAGTGGTTGAAGTCAGGGAGCCCGCCTGAAGAATGGAGTGGCGATTTAATTTTGAAGTTGTAGTTGAAGTCAGGAAGCCCGCCCGGAGAATGGAGTGGCGATTTAATGTTGAAGTTGTAGTTGAAGTCGGAAGCCCGCCCGGAGAATGGAGTGGCGATTTAATGTTGAAGTTGTAGTTGAAGTCGGGAAGCCCGCCCGGAGAATGGAGTGGCGATTTAATTTTGAAGTAGTAGTTGAAGTCGGGAAGCCCGCCCGGAGAATGGAGTGGCGATTTAATTTTGAAGTAGTAGTTGAAGTCGGGGAGCCCGCCTGGAGAATGGAGTGGCGATTTAATGTTGAAGTTGTAGTTGAAGTCAGGAAGCCCGCCCGGAGAATGGAGTGGCGATTTAATGTTGAAGTTGTAGTTGAAGTCGGAAGCCCGCCCGGAGAATGGAGTGGCGATTTAATGTTGAAGTTGTAGTTGAAGTCGGGAAGCCCGCCCGGAGAATGGAGTGGCGATTTAATTTTGAAGTAGTAGTTGAAGTCGGAAGCCCGCCCGGAGAATGGAGTGGCGATTTAATTTTGAAGTAGTAGTTGAAGTCGGGGAGCCCGCCCGGAGAATGGAGTGGCGATTTAATGTTGAAGTTGTAGTTGAAGTCGGGAAGCCCGCCCGGAGAATGGAGTGGCGATTTAATGTTGAAGTTGTAGTTGAAGTCGGGAAGCCCGCCCGGAGAATGGAGTGGCGATTTAATTTTGAAGTAGTAGTTGAAGTCGGGAAGCCCGCCCGGAGAATGGAGTGGCGATTTAATTTTGAAGTAGTAGTTGAAGTCGGGGAGCCCGCCCGGAGAATGGAGTGGCGATTTAATTTTGAAGTAGTAGTTGAAGTCGGAAGCCCGCCCGGAGAATGGAGTGGCGATTTAATTTTGAAGTAGTAGTTGAAGTCGGGAGCCCGCCCGGAGAATGGAGTGGCGATTTAATTTTGAAGTAGTGGTTGAAGTCGGGGAGCCCGCCTGAAGAATGGAGTGGCGATTTAATTTTGGAGTAGTAGTTGAAGTCAGGGGAAGCCCGCCCGGAGAATGGAGTGGCGATTTAATGTTGAAGTTGTAGTTGAAGTCGGGAAGCCCGCCCGGAGAATGGAGTGGCGATTTAATGTTGAAGTTGTAGTTGAAGTCGGGAAGCCCGCCCGGAGAATGGAGTGGCGATTTAATTTTGAAGTAGTAGTTGAAGTCGGGAAGCCCGCCCGGAGAATGGAGTGGCGATTTAATTTTGAAGTAGTAGTTGAAGTCGGGGAGCCCGCCTGGAGAATGGAGTGGCGATTTAATGTTGAAGTTGTAGTTGAAGTCAGGAAGCCCGCCCGGAGAATGGAGTGGCGATTTAATGTTGAAGTTGTAGTTGAAGTCGGGAAGCCCGCCCGGAGAATGGAGTGGCGATTTAATGTTGAAGTTGTAGTTGAAGTCGGGAAGCCCGCCCGGAGAATGGAGTGGCGATTTAATTTTGAAGTAGTAGTTGAAGTCGGGAAGCCCGCCCGGAGAATGGAGTGGCGATTTAATTTTGAAGTAGTAGTTGAAGTCGGGGAGCCCGCCCGGAGAATGGAGTGGCGATTTAATGTTGAAGTTGTAGTTGAAGTCGGGAGCCCGCCCGGAGAATGGAGTGGCGATTTTAATTTTGAAGTAGTAGTTGAAGTCGGAAGCCCGCCTCTGAAGAATGGAGTGACGATTTTATTTTTGAAGTTGTAGTTGAAGTCGGGGAGCCCGCCCGGAGAATGGAGTGGCGATTTAATTTTGAAGTAGTGGTTGAAGTCAGGGAGCCCGCCCGAAGAATGGAGTGGCGATTTAATTTTGAAGTAGTAGTTGAAGTCAGGGAAGCCCGCCCGGAGAATGGAGTGGCGATTTAATGTTGAAGTTGTAGTTGAAGTCGGGAAGCCCGCCTGGAGAATGGAGTGGCGATTTTAATTTTGAAGTAGTAGTTGAAGTCAGGAAGCCCGCCTGAAGAATGGAGTGACGGATTTAATTTTGAAGTAGTAGTTGAAGTCAGGGAGCCCGCCCGGAGAATGGAGTGGCGATTTAATTTTGAAGTAGTGGTTGAAGTCAGGGAGCCCGCCTGAAGAATGGAGTGGCGATTTAATTTTGAAGTAGTAGTTGAAGTCAGGGAGCCCGCCTGGAGAATGGAGTGGCGATCTGTTTTAGTTTGGTAGAAGAAAGCGGTAGAATGTAACAGAAATCTCCGGCATGAATCCAAGTTCATAAGAAGAGAAGAAGCATCAGAAGGAACGCCAAGTCAGACAAGATGGCAAGGAGCGCGACGAGAGCAAGTTAAAAAGGATAGATAAGAACTTGTAGTACTGTAACTTAGTCTAGCTTCTTGTTTTTGTTGCTTAGCGCTGTGTAACAAGGAAATCAGCTAAGCAGTGGTAACAGCAGTAACAGCGGCAACAGCAGTAACAGCGAGATCGCAACAGGCATGGTAGTCCCAGCTACCAGAACTTCCCGAACTACATTGACCTGATTCCCTTCTAGCCAGGGATATGTAGGAGACCTTCTGAAGCAAAGGTTCGGTCAAACTTTTCCAAAAAAAAAATGCTTCATACGGAGTGCTCCAACGGGCAAAAATCGCTCGTATCCGCTCACTTATCTTTGCACGAAAACTCTTCATGTTTCCGCGCAAAGAGGGGCAGCTGTGAGCACGTGATTTTTGCCCTACATGAGAATTATTCCCAAAAAATTTAAAATAAAATAGTTTTGTGTTGAGTGTGGGTTTTTGTGATTTTTGTTATTTTTCTCTTATTATTTGCATCTGTTGCGTGTGCATGTCTATTAGTTAAATTAATATAAAATATAAAAAATGTTTGCATTTTTTTATATTTGTAATTTAGAGTAATTAAGTTTGTTATAGAAAAATGAAAATCATAAAAAATGATAATGTAGTTTTGCATTTTTAAACACTTAATGTCCAAATTGTGCGATTTTATTTTTTGCTATTTGATTGCATGATGATTGTTATTGAGAGTTAATTAGCATTTTTAATAGGTTAATTTGGTTCTATAGGTTAATTTGGGATTGTTAAAATTTTTAGTTTTAATTAATTGTTTAAATAAAGGAAAAGAAAAAAAAGAGAAACAAAAAAAAGAACAAGAATAAAGAGAAAATCGGAATGGACTCAAAGAGGCCAAACCCAGTCCAAAACCAGGCCCAATCGAATTATTCCAAACCCAGTCCGACTCACTTTTAATCCTGGTCGTCCATTTCAAATTGATCCGATGGCCAAGATTCACCTCTACTACCCGTTTAGGAAGCATTCATCTGGGCCGTTTAACTAAGTTGATCCAACGGCCAGCACCTCACCCCCACAACCCGAGTTTGCCCGACCCATATCCATACAAAAACCCGCCCGGTCTCAAACCTACTCGAACGACCCCGTTTAGTTAAGTAGGTTGATCCAAGCCGTCAATCTTAATCGATCCAACGGCCTGGATCAAATCCTTTGGTTGGTATATATTCCTAAACCACACACCCGCCCCCTTAAACCCCCCCTCGTCTTCGTCGTCTTAGAGACGCTCAGACCTCGCCGTCCACCGCCGTGTGCCGCCCGCCGGAAATCGCCTCGCGGCGGTTCCGGTAGGCCAACGGCCACCAAATTAACACCAACCCTTCTCCTCACATCCCTCTCTTCGAATCCGGCCTCTGTTAGGCTCGAATATCGCTTGAGCGTCTCGAATATTCGTTCGAAGGTCGCCGGAATTTGACATTCATGCCAAACCTCACCAAAATCACACCATAGCTTCCCCTCGCCTCCCTCATACCCCCACCGGCCTTGGTTTAGCTCGAATCTTACCAGGGTTGTAAAAGCCCCAAATCTCGGCCATGAACCCTAGATGCCGATTTCTTCCTAATTGAGGTCTAATAGACCTTAATTGGGATGTTTTCATTATTGAAAACATCTCAATTAAGGTCCATTGGCCTCAAAAACGAAGAACCCAAGTCCAAGTTGAATCCCAAGTTCGAATTGAACCCAAGACAGGTCCGGGTCCGTTCAAATGCAGAGTTGGTCTTCTCTTATGGTATTTCTTCCTTTATTTCTTCATATTCCATTTGTTAATCAATTGAATTTTGTCCTCGTGCTTTAGTTTTTCAGTTTGTGTTCTTCATCCCCAAAGACTTTTATTTGGTCAAGTTGTATTCTGTTAATTGTTCGAATGTGTTTGTCATAGGATAGTTATTCGTTTCGCTTGGCGTCGTCGAATATTTGGTTTTCATTTTTTGCCGAGACTTTCAGAATCACTGTTTGGTAATTGATTTGTTACCATTGTTATATGTTGTAGTTGATTAAATGTCGTCGATTAGCTGCATAGGTCGATTTGTTTGATATCCCAGACAGTGAATAACACTTGTGAATTGAATTGGAGTGTTTGATTGAAACTGAACTTAGGATGGGAATTAGCTGACTAGGAAATTAGGTGTTAGCATCTTTGAAATATCCCTGGTGCCCTGCACATGAAGCTGGACAGTGGAGTCTGCTGTCACTGCAGGGCACTTAGCCTTGTCTGGGCAGAAACCATAGTTAATTAATAAAGTCCATACATGGACAAGGGATAGTGGAAGTTCAGGGACAGTGGGCTGGAAACAGAGAGGGGATGGGCTGGGCAAAGAGAGGGATGGGCAGATGTATTCCCTGATGCTTTTTGGCCCTGATAAGTGGTGGTTTCAGCTATAAAAGGGGAGAGATAGAGAATACATTGGGGGATATACATTTGATAGGCATACATAGAGACAGACTTGAGAGCATCTGGGAGAGCAAAAAAAACAGTACCTGGAGATTCATATATACATACACACTGAGAGTAACAAAAGAGGCATAGACAGTGAGAATTGGAGAGAACCAGAGTAATTAGAGAGAAAAGAACATTGAAATACATACAGTAAGGGCTGAGAGTGCACATACACAAGCATATAGATAGAGAAAGCTAGTAAATATAGGCCAAGAGACTGTTTCGATTGGCCTTTGGGTACTGTTTTCGTGTGTTTTAGTTGGGAGTGGCTGAGTGTTGGTCATTTGGTTGCTTTTTGTTCCTGTGTTGGGGTTACTGATCTCCTACTGCTGTTGGGTTGTTTGCTGGTTGGTTCTTTGTTGCTGTGGTTGTATTGTTGTTACTTGGTGTGACTGTTTGTTTCTGCTACAAATTGGCCCTGGGTTTATCGACTGTTTTGAGCTGCACTTGGATTGTGTTGCTGGTACATTGCTTGCATTGCTGTTGCTGTTGTTCATTGCTACTGCTGACCATCTCTTTGCCTCACTGTTTTCAAATTTTCCAGGTATACTTTACCCCCGGCAATAGGAAGTTCGACAATTGCACCTATACTGTTTTTGCAGAATCAAATGATGCTATTTTTATAATATGATGCCTTTGTTTTCATTGGATATTTATAATGTTGAAGAGATAGACTCATCATAAATGAACTTGCATTTGATATTAGATAAGATAGTTTAAACTCATCGCTTGTTAATACTGGATGATGAACAATACTGTTTCGGGTGTAAATTGTCATGTTGAAAATTGGGTAATGAGTGGCTAATAGTAGAAGCTTTATATTATTGCTTAATCGTACAGTAAATTTAGTTGTTTAATGTTTAGTAGTTATAGTGTTAATTTTAGTTTTTGCCTATGCCATTGAGGTTGATATTAGAGTCATACCTAGGAATGAATTCACAAACTAACAACTCCGTCTCAATCCCTTTTATAAGATAATTAATGTGTTGTTTGAATTAATGTTGACAAGATAAGAAGTAGTTTATGCGATGGTGACTCACGTTAAATAGAAGCGAATGTCATTAATACTTAGGCAGATTTACGTTTAGAAACGGACGAATTAATTACTACTTAGGATCTATAAGTATCTACCTAATCATACGAAAGGCTGGTATCCGGATGGGCTTTAAGTCATGTTCGCTCAACCTCTTTTATATTGGGCTCATTTGAGGCCCAAAAGCAAGGCCCAAATTTTGTAGGTGTACACAGGCCTGTTTTCTTGTAATAAGAAGTATATTGGTTTAGACCGTTAGTAAGAACATTACGCGAATGGCCCGGTCAAATGGTACTAAAAAACTTTCCTGGTTTGGATCAAGAATTGTCATATGGGATGTAACTAAGCCCAATAGGAAATAAACCCGAACCCTTATGAGTTTGCGCCTCAAAAATACCAAACTATTGGGTAATGAGTAAATAAGTAGGATTTTCTTCGTTATTAGAGACAAAACAAGTAGAAAATATAGTACGCTTTAAGTATGACCTTGAATAAAAATGGGGTGAGCCTCGTCATATTAAATATACTGTTGCAGGGCCCTCAAATAAATTGTTATAAAAAATTCTAGACTCGGAAGGACCGTTTAGCGAATTTCGCGGTCTTTCCAAAAGTTAAATAGACAATAGACTCTTTAGGCACGATTTGAAATAAAAATTACTTTCCTGAATACGGGTGTGCATTTATGTGACCCAAATCTTACTCTCGGCGAAACCGAAATACGTTAGAGTCGCAGGCGTACTGGTTACGGTGCGGCTCGAAACGTGTTTTCGTAACGTCGCAATTCTTCTAAAAAATAAGAGCGGAGCATTAAAAGCACATAGTTAAAATATATAAAAGAATCAGATAGAAACAAAAATTGCAATTGAGCGACCGCGCTAAAACCACGGAATCCGGGAATGCCTAACACCTTCTCCCGGGTTAACAGAATTCCTTATCCAGATTTCTAGTTTCGCGGACTGTATTACAGAGCCATAAATTTCCTCGGTTCGGGATTAAACCGGTGACTTGGAACACCATTATTTTTCCAAGTGGCGACTCTGAATTAAATAAACTAATCCCGTCTCGATTGTCCTTTCGTGTGCGTAAAAAGGAGGTGTGACAATCCCATCAGAGTAGTGACCACTTTCTCTCTGAGAAGCATCCTGCACAAGCCCGAACTATTGGGCCATCTTGCTAGATGGGCCATAGAGCACAATGAGCACGACATCACCTATATCCCCATAACCGCCATCAAGTCACAAGTCCTCGCCGACTTCGTGGCCGATTTCAGTGTCAAAATCACACCAGAGGCAGAGAAGGAAGCCCTGCAAGCCGCTCCAAACTCCGACCCCTGGATACTCCACACCGATGGGGTCGCAAATGCCTCAAGATCAGGACTAGAACTCGTCCTCGAAGTCCCTACGGGCGAAGTCATTCGTCAGTCCATACGATGTCTCGAGATGACTAACAACGAGGCAGAGTACGAAGCTGTTATTGCAGGTTTAAAATTAGCCATCAGGTACGGAGCTCGCCAACTGGTCCTACATTGCGACTCACAACTTGTGGTAAATCGAGTAATCGGGACTTATCATTTCAAGGAACAGAGACTGCAAAAATACCGAGCGGAGATCTGCAAACTAATGGCCCAATTCGATGAATGGCGCTTCGAACAAGTTCGTAGGGTGCACAACGCCGAAGCAGACGGGTTGGCTAAATTGGCTGCGGCAGCCACCAACCTTAATGAAGAGAGCACCGCCACCCTCCTACACTCTGCAATCGACCACACCGAGGTACTCTCCCTGCATCTGACTTGGGATTGGCGCAATCAATTTGTATCATATTTGTAGGATGGAAACCTACCACACGACAAAAAAGAAGCAAGAAAGCTTCACACACAAGCAGCAAGGTACTATTTGGTGAATAACAACCTCTACAAAAGAACTTTTGGAGGGCCCTTGGCTAAGTGCCTAGGCCCCAACCAGACGACACCGGTGTTAGAAGAAGTCCACGAAGGTCATTGCGGCGCTCATACAAGCAACCGAGCGCTCGTGCGATGTCTAATACGGGTCGGGTACTACTGGCCCACCATAAAAAAGGACGCGGCAGAATACGTTCGCCAATGCGAAAAATGTCAAAAGTTCGCCCCTCTGATACATCAGACAGGAGAACCCCTCCACTCAGTCACGTCACCATGGCCCTTCATCAAATGGGGAATGAACATAGTCGAACCACTACCTGTCGGACGAGGGAAGGTACGCTTCTTATTAGTTTTAACTGTCTATTCCTCCAAGTGGGTAGAAGCAGGTGCCTACGCCCAGATCCGCGAGCAAGAGGCATAGCCTTCATCTGGAAGAACATCATATGCCGCTTCGGCATCCCCAAAGAGATAACCTGCGACAATGGACGACAGTTCATAGGACAAAAGACAACTGACTTCTTCGATAAATGGCGTATCAAAAGAATTCTCTCAACGCCATATCATCCAGCTGCCAACGGCCAGGCAGAGTGGACCAACAAAACCATACCAAACATTTTGAAGAAAAAACTCGAAGACGCCAAAGGATTGTGGCCCGAGCTACTGCCAGAAGTATTATAGGCACACAGGACTACCCCCAAATCCTCCACAGGAGAAACTCCCTACTCATTGGTCTACGTGACCGATGCCATCATACCGGTCAAAGTCGGCGAACCAAGCCTAAGGTACTCGCACGCAAGCGAAGAAGATAATGACGCGAACCGACTATAAGATTTAGATAAAGTCGAAGAAATGAGGGAAATGGCCCACATCAGGCTAGTAGCCCAAAAATAGCAGGTCGAGAGATACTACAACAAAAGAACAAAAATATGTCCACTCGAGATAGGCGACTATGTGCTAAGGGCCAAGACATTGGTATCCAAAGACCCTAACGAAGGAAAGTTGGGCACCAATTGGGACAGACCCTACAAAATCATCGCAGCAGCAGACAAAGGCTCATTCAAGTTAGAAACCATGAACGAGAAAATACTACAAAATAAATGGAACATCTCCCACCTCAAACGTTTCCATTTCTAAAGGGTATCCCCCAAGTCGTACTCTTTTTCCCTCATCCGCGTTTTGTCCCAATTGGGTTTTCTCGGAGAGGTTTTTAATGAGGCGACGAAGGAGATACTCAGAAATGTTCAGAGGTTCAAATCTAATACCCCAAGCGTACCGGCGATCGGCACGAATGGCGTATCACAGGGACTAGGGTTACGGCCATCTCCAATGTATGAAAGGCTACGGCCATCTCCAATGTATAAAAGGCTATGGCCATCTCCAATGTATGAAAGGCTACGGCCATCTCCAATGTATGAAAGGCTACGGCCATCTCCAATGTATGAAAGGCTACGTCCATCTCCAATGTATGAAAGGCTAAGGCCCTAACGACGCGAAGAAAGACTACGGTCGTTCATAATAAACGGAAGTCTACGGCCACCCATATGAACAAAGGGCTAAGGTCATGACGACGTAAGGAAAGGCTACGGCCACCCATGCAAACAAAAGGCTAAGGCCTTGACGACGTGAGGAGAGACTACAGTCACCTCCAATAAATGCGAAAGGCTAAGGCCTTGACGACGTGAGGAGAGACTATGGTCGTCTCCAATAAATGTGAAAGGCTAAGGCCTTGACGAAGAGAGGAGAGACTACGGTCACCTCCAATAAATGCGAAAGGCTAAAGCCTTGACGACGAGAGGAGAGACTACGGTCACCTCCAATAAATGCGAAAGGCTAAGGCCTTGACGACGTGAGGAGAGACTACGGTCACCTCCAATAAATGTAAAAGGCTAAGGCCTTGACGAGGAGAGGAGAGACTGCAGTCACCTCCAATAAATGAGAAAGGCTAAGGCCTTAACGACGCAAGAAGAGACTACGATTACCTTCGGTATAATCATGAAGGGTTAAGGCCCTAACAGCCTACGGAAAGACTATGATAATAAAAGGCCACGCCCCGAACAATACAGAAGTCGCAAAAGAAGACACAAAAACACAAGCAGTTCTCATGAAGCCACCAAAAATCTTATTGATAAATTACAAGGTTACAAGATGGTCTCGATTACAAAAAAAAAGAATAATCCTAGCTAGCCACCATGACCCCTATCGCCCTCCTCCGCGCAGGCCACACTGTCATCACGGTCCCCATTGCCTTCGTTTCGGAACACCCTATCGATCTAGGATCCAGTGCCCAGCTGGTCCACATCCGCAAAGGAACTGTCCGTTTGGTCCGGAGAGCCGGGGTCATACCTACAAGCCTCACGTGCAACCCTGACGAGGCGACGCTGAGCTTCGACCTCCGCCTCAGTGGCTCTATCGGCAACCAAAAGCTCCTCAAACACAGTCCGCCTCGCCTCAGCAACGAGCATGTCGTGAGCCTCGTAGGCATATCGCTAGCCGGGGCAACGGTCTTCGCCTGCTGAGGAACAGCCACCTCGACCGTTGCAGTCTTGAGCTCGGCGGTAAGGGCGTCAACCCAGGCATGCAACTCTGTCGCCTCCACCATCGCCACAAGACCAAGGTCCAACTCTCCCTCCCGCTGCTGAAGAAGACCCTCCAACTTAGTGTTTCGGGCCACAGCGGCCATTAGGTCTGCGTATGCCCTCTCCAGTTAGGCCGTACGCATCTACAACTCCTCCTCCGCCGGCTTCAAGCCCTCTCGAAAAACTCAAAATTGAGGGTCTTGAGTGTAGACATCTGCCAGCGTCCGGTGCTTATCCCGGACCTTTCGGTACTTCTTTGATGCCTTTCAGAGGGCAGCGACTTTCTTTCACTCCCTCCGGCTCCGCTCCACTTCCAAGATGAGGGTTTGTGAAAAAGGTGAAAAGAAGACAAGTCAAAATGACATAAATACTTCAGGACTCACGAGAAAACTATGCAAAGAAACGACCAAGTCATACCTGTAAGGCGGCGCCGGCGACTCGACGAGACATGTCTCTGTCGTTTACGGACTTCAAAGATTCCGCCTCAACAGCCCTGCACAGCAAGGACATGTCCGCTGCGCCCTGCTCTCTTTCCAGCAACAGGTTATATCCTGTAGATCATGAGCTGACGGTTGGGGCCCGTCACCGTCATGTCCACCCGGGCGTAGTCCTACTGTGGCACGTCTGTTGGATTAGGAGCCTGTCCGGAAGCAGCCTCCTCCTCTTCTATAGCCTCACCGGCCGACAGTCGGCGCGCTATCATCCTAGACACGCGGGGGAGCGGCACTTCCCGCAACCTCCCTTAAGAGGGTCGCCCTCTTCGATCGAATGGCGTCACCTATAAAGACCAGTCTCGACTCGGGGCGGTGAGTAATCACCTCCCTCTGTTCCATGGCCACCCCCTTTCCAAGAAGTAGTAGACACCTCTTTCGCTCCAACGGTTCATCGAGCGTCCTCTTCGACAGGAAGAGGTGGAGAAAAAATGTCCACTCTGGACGCCGGGTCAATCAGCGGCTCGACTACGGGGCAAGAAGTCCCTGGAACGTCCGCAAAGACCGGCTCCCGAATTATAGCTTCGCCCTCCAGATGAGGCAGCGTCGGCAACATCGTCACCAGACGCTCCCATATCCGCTCGATCATCCTCGGGATGAACAGCCTCACGGATACTCTTCGTCACGAGAAACACGAGTTCGGAATCTGACGACGAGGAATAGGCGACACGGCGTCTCCGTCTCCGCGGTACACTCTGAGCTGCCAACACAATTATAAAAGTGTGTCACATAAAAAATGATGACATCCAAATACGATATAAGTTTGCCAAATCAGAAATCACCACCATACATGGAAGACCATATTTCGTAGTGAAGGCGGCCCACATCCTACACTCCTCAGCAAAGGGGATCAGCCGCCCCACCCAAACTTTTATGTCCAGTACGGATTAGGGTGTACGGACCCTCTCTGCATCCATACAAAAGAATGTGACGACAAACAGTTGAACAGACTTAAAGAAAGTAAACGTAAGAAATAACACTTACGGTAGTTATTCCATGCCTCAGGAAATCGGTCGAGTCCGATACCAAATCCGAGGTTTGGACGAAAAAGTATTTCAGCCAGAATTGACGGTTGGGTTTGTCGTCCGCTTCTACGACCAGACCCTTCGTCCCTCTATTTTTTAGTTGAAGCATTGTCCCTTTCATGAAGCCTGGAATGAACAGCTGCAGCATGTGGTATACTAAGACATCTAAGGCGGCTTTCTCGGCGTACGTCATCGGTATACGACATATTTTCCATGTGTAGGGGTAAGCTGAGTCGGACATACATTGTAGAACCGTCACAGCCCCTCCGCCAATGGATAGATGGGGAGTTTACACCCCATTATAAATGGGTACTCATAAAAGGCGCAGAACCCAAGCATATGTACATTGGCAAGGTCCCTTCCCACCGCCTGCATAACGGCCTCCTCCGGAATCTGACAAGACGCCCGGAGGTCATTTAGGAGAGGTTCAGTGTAAGTAGACCTCTCCCATGCAGGTGTATTCCCTTTTGTCGGGAAATCCCTCCGAACATATAGTTCATGGGGGAGGAGATTATCCATGGATAAGGGGACGATAGGTTTGCGAGATTTCTTGCCATCCTTTGATGGCCGGGAGACCCTGGAGGTAGCCTCACCCTCTTCTGCTCCCCGGCGGTGACTACCCTTAGCCATTTTTAGAAGTTCTTATACTAAAGGTATAACGATGAGACACAAGGTCAACGTAAAAATTTACAGTTCTATCAAGAAAAGATGAGAGACAAAAGTATGGGAGAACTTCCTGATGATCCAAATAATGGAAAGTCTTGAAACCGCTCACAATTTATAATAAGCCACTACACAAAATTCGAAGAGTTTTGCACCATAAAAGAGGCGGGAAACCAAAACGTCAAATCGCCTTTATGGCCTGCCTCGGGAGCAACCGCAATTATGACGCACGCCGTCAACAAACGACGGTTCAGAAGAGCGTGCCACGTGTACGTATATGGATAGATCCAGTACGGGTCGACTTTATCCACCCATTGCAGATATATGCCGAATACATCTCCAATAGGCGGAGGGACTAACTGTATGGGGTCGAATCAGATGTAAGATGGGTCGAGCACATATCCATATATGGCCGACTCGAATGTAACACGGGTCGATCACGTATCCTTATACGGTCGTAGATGCCCGACGATCCCTCTTTTACGTCTATACGACGAAAAGGGGTACGCCCCTGACCGTAGGGGTGTATCAGCAGGATCGCCCGTGTAGACGTCCCGATTTCCCCTCATATATACCTTCATTGTAATAATAATAGCTTTGAAATGATGTAATGTGTTGGCGAGGGGACCATCCTTCTATATAAAGAAGGGTCCCCCTCATTTGTAAGGTAAGTGTTCTTAGTCAATAATAATACAACTCTCTCTTGATCTATCATTTTCTCTCTATTTATCTCTCTATTGCTAACTTGCTCAAATATTTCATCAAGATCCACTACAATTTCACAAGAACAACTTATATACGAATCCAAATATCGATCTTTAGATATATTACTATTGATTCCGATTTATCCTTTTTATATTATTTGATTATCTCTAACTCATAAAGCAACTGATAGCTTTTGGATCAAACAATCACTAACACTACCACCACATTACCCAAGCAAATGGATAAGCGAATTCGCCACGGTGGACGATATCGTATCACACCCCAGTTTAACAACAGAACCATGTATCTGTTTTCCAAGATTCAAGTCCTGAAGGCCGGTAGCAACCTTCAGAACTGCAGGGAAAACAAAATTATCAGGTCGAATGCCTTCAGCAGTCATATGTATATATGTAAAGATTGCATCTTTGAAGCAGTTTAAGCGTACTTGGGATCGAAGAGTATCTATCCATGGAGCTGCAGAGGATGTTTCTTGGAAATGAGGTGATGGAGTTGAAGGTAGTTTTCTTGGTCGGTTTTGGGTGTTGAAGAGGAAGAGGAAGAGGGGAAGTAGAGAGTGTACATGTCCAAGAGGACATTGTTTGTAGTTATTACAGTTGGAAGAAATAAAACAATAGTGATAAGGTAGTTTTAAGTTTAACTGAAGAAATGATGTGCAGTAGTTCATGCACATAGTACAATACACAAGAAATTTGATTCCAAAAAGAGAGGACATATAAACAAATAAAAAAGAAAAGAAAATAAAGGTGTGTTTTCGGTATTTTCCTAGGGCTGAATAGTCAAAAAAGATACCCAGCTTGTTTTTTATCATTTCGACCCTCTTATCTTTACGAAATTTCATTCAAACACCTAAACTAGTTCAAATTACTCTTTTGGTCATAGAATATTTTGGTATTACATACCGTATCATGTTATCCAGTTATCCTTGGTAGCACGGGTGATAAAATGGTTTAAAAAAAATAGTGGATCACCCATATTATCCACTAAAATGGATTGGATAATAAACTTTTTAAAAACGGGTGAAATATGGATAAGAATCATTTATCCATTTATAATCTTTTTATCTACTCTGACTTTTTGAAGGCTTGATACTTGTTTATCAATCCCTTCCTTCATTTTCCCTTGGTCTATATTTTGTCCATCATTTGCACCCTGCGCCTGTGTTGCATGTTTCCTTGTTCCAACACCTTGGTTTATCTTCTCTTTCTTTCCCCGTTGTTGTTTAATCTCTTCCTTGTTAGGACCTTGATTATGCCCCCTTGTGTCTCTACTCTGTTCACTTGTGTTGTTTTAGCTGCTTTTTTTGTCGTTTCCTGCAATTCACAACTTCATGCACAAAGTTCTTGCACTTGGTACATTTTCGCTTTCCAGATTCTTTTGAAATAAACTTCCATTTACCACTTGAGATGGATTGGATCGCAAAATATAGCCTATTATAGTTGTTGACCGATAATCAATTTCATCTCCCACATAATCAAGTGTAATTTTGACATTTACTTTAGAATTAGGGCTAACCTTCTCCGTCAAGTCGTATCCCTCAATCAAAACTGGTGATCCTACTATTTTACTCCAAGAATTAGGAAAATTAGGGCCTAAGGTTTGTCTTTTACCAACTACTGTTCCATTGAACACTTCCTCTACCATATCTGCCCACGACAACTTCCCTAAGCTCACGGCCATCTTCGGTGTGCTTGTGTGTACCAACTACTGTTCCATTTGTTTTATCATTCCGACCCTTTATCTTTACGAAATTTCATTCAAACACCTCAACTAGTTCAAATTACTCTTTTGGTCATAGAATTTTTTGGTATTACATATTGTATCATGTTACTTATCCTTGGTAGTAGGGGTGATAAAATGGTTAAAAGAAACAATGGATCACCCATATTATCCACTAAAATGGATTGGATAATAAACTTTTTAAAAAAGGGTGAAATGTGGATAAGAATCATTTATCCATTTAGAAAATGGATAACTAATGGGTCTAATTTTTATATTTGTAAAGCCTCAAATTGAGGGTTCCTCAAGTTAGGGAGACTAAGAATTCTCCTAAAAGTGATCATATACAAGAAGTCATGGATAATATGGGTAACCCATATTAGCTGCCAGTTAATTCATTTTTTATCAGTATTAATATGGGTCGGATCGAATAATTGGTCTTTTTTTATTGTCCGTTTTTACCTGAACTATATCCGACCCGCTCATTTGCCACTTCTACTTGATAGAGGTGGTAAAATCTTTATTATGGGAACTTGTTGCTTCTGTTGTCCTATTTTTATGTCTCTCAAATCTTATTAACTATATAATAAGTGGAAGTTTTATCATATTTCATCGTCGAAGCGCATTATGGTACTTCTTCTTGGCTCTATTAACATTCGAAACGATGTTTCATTCTGGTGTCCAAGATTTACACGTGTTAATGCTAAAGTAGTCAAACTCAATATTGTCAACCTTCTCTTCATCCTCTTCTTCTACTTCCGACTTTTTTTTCTCCTCTTCTCTTTGTTTGCTTGTTATCGGCTTTTCATTTTTCTTTTGATATTTCTCTATTTTTCTGGTGATACTTTGAGTTTTAGAGCTTCAATCATCTTCTTTATTTTTTTGGACATAATCTTTAACTAATGATTTCCTTTCGGTTTTCTTTTATTCTTCCAGACATGCTCTACAATTGTCTATTTTTTGCCGGAGATGACAACCGGTAGCTACTGAAAAAAGGAGAAGAAAACAATCATATATAAGATTATTTGTTTTCGTGAGCTTTTTCTGTAATTTTTCTTTGTTTGTTAGTGGTTACACTTTGTTCGGTATACATTAATTTCCTATTCTTTTGGTGGGTATATATTTTTTAAGACATTTTATTTGTTGGATTCATGCATGTAAATAATTTAGTTGTATTTTCTTCTTCATGGTACGTATTTGATCCTAAGTGCATCAACAATTAATTATTCTTTACTTGTGTACGTTTTGTCCTTTCGGGATTTTTCTATTTTTATGGTGATATTTTGAGTTTTGGAGTTCAATCATCTTCTGTGTTTCTTCGGGTATAATCTTTAACTAAAGCCTTCTGTCACGATCCTAGTTCACCAATTGTGAACCTGTCATGACGGCATCTAGTCTCCGCGACTAGGTAATCCTAACACGATACGGAATATACAAGTTCATAATGTTAAATGAGAAAATAGTGGAAAACGTTATAAATGGAATGTAACAAGTGCCGCTTGGCACATACATTCATCAACCACACCATATAGAATACTACCAAGACCCGGAATTCCACGGGTAACACAGACTAATAAGGGAAAGTACAATTGTGGCTCTATACATCAAGAGTGTCTAAAACAATGAAATGAGGGAAAATAACTACTATCACTATGATAATAGATGGAGACCCTCCGGATTCGCGGACGTGGCAGATCATACCTCAAGTCTCCTGAAATGCTGCTAAATCACCTGAGATGAGCCTGACCCGATGTACCTGGATCTGCACAACAAAAGTGTGCAGAAGAGTAGCATGAGTACACCACGGCGGTACTCGGTAAGTGCCAAGCCTAACCTCGATGGAGTAGTGACGAGGAAGGTCAGGGCCCTACCGAGAGAACAATAACATAATGATCAAAACAGTAATAAGTAGGAATAAGTAAGAATGAATCTGAAATAACAACAATGAAGTAATTACTGCAACCAACTACGATTAGCTAACTACAAGTAACCAACACAACATAAACTCAAATCAACAAGTCCAGGACATATGGGAATTGAACCCATAATCCCTCTCTATATCCAACAACTCAGGATCTCTGGGAATTTAACCCGCACTCTCTATATCCAACAACTCAGGTCTCCGGGAATTGAACCCACAGTCCCTACATCAGTATCTCGGGATCTCCGGGAATCGAACCCACAGTCCGTGTCTCAATAGCTCAGGATCTCCAGGAATTGAACCCGCAGTTCGTATCTCAATGAAATTAAACTCGCAGTCTGTATCTCAATAAATATATCAATAAACTCCGGGTCTCCGGGAATCGAACCCGCAGCCCTTGGATCTCCAGGAATCGAACCCGCAGTCCACAAATAATACCACTCCGGGTCTCTGGGAATCGAACCCAGAGCCCTGGGATCTCCGGGAATCGAACCGCAGTCCACAAACAATACCACTCCGGGTCTCTGTGAATCGAACCCACAGCCCTGGGATCTCCGAGAATCGAACTCGCAGTCCACCAACACAAACAATAAAAGAAACGCACAGAGAAAATATAATATGCTTAACTACAACTTCACCAAAACTAGTACCAACAATTATCAAGAAGTTCACGTAAGACAATTAGGTAATTAGACAGATAAATCCTATCAAATCATGCTTTCCTAACGAATAACGGGTAAATGTCACAATCTAAGCAGCTAAGAATAGAAATATCACGAATTGGACAATTCAAGTAAAAATGAGTTACAAAAATCTGCGCATGTACACGTCCGTCACCTCGCGTACAAGGCATTTAAATTACCAAATAATATCCTAGGGGTGGAGGTTGCCCCACACAAGGTTAGACAAGCCACTTACCTCGACTCCGGTACAAAACCGCTAAGAGACAACTCTCTTGCCACGAATATCGGCCTCCACAGGTGTAGTATCTGATCAAAATCAATAGAAATACATCAAAATAGGCCAATTGGGCATTACCCAATCGAAACAATTCGAAATACACCAAAAACCACAAGTTGCCAAAACCCGACTTTCGGTACGCTTATCGAAAAATTACGAAAGTCACATATTCGGAACCCTTGTCTCAACACGAGTCTATGCATATAAAATTTACCAAAATCGGACTCCGTTTGCCCATTCAAATCGACGATTTACCATAATTTAGGCCTAGGGCTAAAACCCTCCATTAATCTTCCATTAACAGTGAAATACACAAGGATTCCATGATAAAATAACGAAATTAGGCCAAGAAACTTACCTCCGATGATTACCCAATGGTTCTCTAATAATTTCCCGTCAATATCTTCTCTTAGAACTCAAAAATGGAGGTTAT
This sequence comes from Nicotiana noctiflora, assembly GCA_032618575.1. NCBI lineage: Eukaryota > Viridiplantae > Streptophyta > Magnoliopsida > Solanales > Solanaceae > Nicotiana > Nicotiana noctiflora. Next base: position 20,117 of record JASVEL010008923.1, on the reverse strand, counting down.
GGGTGAAGGGTTTGCGAAAACACTGCTCTCGTATATTAATATATCTGACTGCCAGGCGACCCCCATGCGATCGCAGCCACAGGCTCGCAATCGCGAAGAACAAACTCGGTCGACTCCAAAATAACACCACGTGATCGCGACATAACCCACGCGATCGCAGTGCTTCAGCCAATTAACCTATGCGATCGCGTGCATCATTACGCGATCGCACTCCTTTAGCCCACAATACTATGCGATCGCATTGCTTTGATTTTCAGACTTATGCGATCGCACACAAGACATCGCGATCGCGATGCACCCCAACGAGACCTTACGCGATCGAATGGAGACCTCCGCGATTGCGGAGAACAAAAATGTTCTGCAATAATTGCAACAGAAACAGCAGTGCATTAGGCACAAAATGGTCCGTTTGGACCCCCGAATTCATCCTGAGGCCCCCGGGACCCCAACGAAAACCACCAACCTACTCCAAAACACGATACGAACTTGTACCAATCATAAAAACACATCCTTAAACACAGAAAACATCAAATTATAGCGGATTCAAGCCTAAGTTTTCATCTAAACTTCCGAAACCAACATTTAATCAAAAACCCGACCAAACGACGTCCAAATGACCTGAAAATTTGCATACATATCCAAAATCACATAACGAAGCTACAAAAATTGTCGGAATTCGATTATGGACCCCGGATCAAAATCTCACCTATCGATCGGATTTCCAAAAATTTCAAACTTCGGCATTTCAAACCTAATTGATCTACAGACCTCCAAAATACATTCCGAACGCGCTCCCAACCCCAAAATCACCTAACAGAGCTAATGGAACCATCGAATTTCCGTTCCGAGGTCTTCTTAACACTGTTCCAAATATGGGCCATTTTCCAACTATAAAGCTCTCATTTATGGAGTAAGTGTCCCAAAACACTACAAATTCTAGAACCGAACCTCCGGGCTAACTACAATAGCAGAAACGAACTTAGGGGAACAATTAAATAGGGGATCGGGGCATAAATTTCAAAAATGACTGGCCGGGTCGTTACATCTTCCCACCCTTAAAAGATTCGTTCGTCCTCGAACGAGCATAGAAAACATACCTGAAATGGTGAAGAGATGAGGGTACTGGTTGCGCATATCCTGTTTGGTCTCCCAAGTCGCCTCATCGACCGGCGGACCCCGCTACTGGACCTTTACTGAAGCAATGTTCTTTGACCTTAGCTTCCTGATTTGCCTATCCAGAATGGCCACTGGCTCCTCAATATAAGACAGATCCTCGTCTAGCTGAACAGAAGTGAAATCCAACACGTGCGATGGGTTACCATGGTATCTCCGGAGCATAGGGACATGAAATACGGGATGGACCCAGCTAGGATAGGAGGTAAGGCTAACTCATAAGCAACCTCCCCAACGTGCCTCAAAATCTCAAAATGGCCAATAAGTCTCGGACTCAGCTGAGCACATTAGCCTGATATAATCTGAAGATATTCCCTTTTGTTCAAACAAATAAGTCTTAGAGCCTAATTCCAACATCCGGAATTCTATGTCAAGCCTGCTTTCATCAAGAGATCACTCAATTATTCCTCACACGCCGTCCTCGAACATGACTACATAACTTTGCTGGATTCTTACCTTGCAACACAAAATCCACAGGACCACGATAATATTTTATGACCAAATTAGCCAAAAATTCAACGAATCAGATGCTCCCATTGCACCTCATGATCTACATAGATCTTGTTCTAACCTTTACAATACTGACACGACGGAAGAGATATGCCAATATTCATAACCAACTACTGAATCAACAATTCATTGGGTCCATACTCCTGACAAGATCCATTACTTTGTCCTAAACCAGAGAATGATCTTTTTCTCTATAATATACTTCATATAGTCAGTTTGCACTGATCCCGAATCCCATAACCTCATCTCGCCCAATACGAACTACTTAGGCAAATAGCCACCTCAGACATAATCAAAAGTCCTGCAAGATGACACAATGTACCAGTAGGCTACTAATTCGTATGTGACACAAAAGGAAGGCGAACACTAGAGAGAACTATTCAACTCTCACACTAACATGGATTTCCTCAGAAAAATCGAAAACAAAACACATAAAAGCAAATATGGACACTGAAATAAACATCACATTGTTGCGGCGTGCAACCCAATCCCAACAATATACTCATGGCGGCGTGCCACCCGATCCAAAAAAATATACCCATGGCGGCGTGCCACCCGATCCAAACGATATACCCATGGCGGCGTGCCACCCGATCCAAACTATATGAAACTCACACAAGGAGCCACACGTCGAGCTGAATAGCTCATCACATCAAAATACTGAATATCGATCATAAGCACACTAAGGTGCATGATATCAGTCACAAGGAAATATATAGCGCTATAGGCTACAAACTCAAGCACAACCGAGGTGCGATATATGATCTAAGTCTCAAGAGCCATCATGCTCATATAACATCACCGCTGAGCGAAACCTCAACACATAAGGAATTTACCAAGCTGTCTCACTACTCATACGGCGCAATATATCTTTACATGAATTAGCTAACCACGAAATAAGACGGCGACTATCCCTCCATAAAGGGCGCATTGTTGGAAGAAACACAACTGGCCTGACGCAAGGCCCACTTCCACATTTAAATCTAACCACCGACCTTAAGTCTATCCTGGTAGTGCCAAGCTAAGCCAATAATATTTCACAGGTTTATAACCCAATAAGCAGAGTGCCCTCGAGGCATAAATTCTCGAATGGAAAATCCTCATACTTGGTTTAAATTTCTAACCAATCAAGTGACTACATGTCACACCTATACAATCTTCTTGTGGGACAAGCTCCCACCATCTTCCGAATAATTAACGGTCCTGCACATTCAAACCACCTGCTACACTAACATTGAAAATCGATCAGGAGTCCCTAACTGGGATGCAAAGCCTTTCTCACAGAACACTAATCTCAAGTGATACTGACGCTAATACCCATCTTACTCAAACACTGAAACTCCTTTCCTGCTCATCCGAGCTCTTTATATCATATTTATTGACCAAATTGCGACCTTGGTCCTTACTTCAAATTCCATACCACTCACTGTACTTCACATGCCGATATACGATAGACACGGTTTCCATCACAACTCTAGAACTGACGATAGGCTAATACTTCATCACATAAGACTTTCCATTTAACTCACTTCAGGAGAACTATAACAACATACGGCGAATTCTCATAACCATCGAATATGCCAATCTCTAAGTAGTGGTCCAAGCCACCATAACCCTTTCCAAGATCCGCCTACTCATAACGGGCCCTAACAGAAGAATACTTCAGAATAACACCAATCAATGCGGCCGACAAGCCTCAAATGCACTGCCACAATTCACATGCATGATTCGATCACGTTGCATGAACTGATCATTGACACCAATATGCCAACTCAACTATGGCTAATCAATCTACTTCCTTCCAATTTATCCTTGATTGCCTTAGAAATGTTAATATCTCCTTTCGATACCTAACTTATTCCAGCCGCACTCGCCCCGAGTGACCTTAAATCATGATGCCATGCTATTTCAAAAACGACAACCATTTCATGTCTCTCAAATGCTACACCACAAGTCAAAACATCATAGAACATTTTGTGCCTTTCTTCATAAGTTGCTTCAAAAGCTTGACTCTCAACTGTACTTATAGACTCAGAATTATCAGGCACCACACTTTACCTCTTGAATTCACTAGGACCGCTATTGAGAGCCATCTAGCCCTGACTTGCCCCAGTACGCAACCAACTCTACTGAATTTTTATAACATATGAATACCCTCTCGATAAAGCCCCCAGCGGAACCACTTCCCTCGCAACCTGCACCTATACGAGTCGTAAATCATGAATCCTCCCTCAAGTTAAACGTGAGCCAGTAAGGCTGGCCATAACATGCATTCAACAATTCATATACTCAATTACCACTCATGGTCCTTTTCTGTAGCTGCAATAGCCCATTAATGCTGTCACACCTCCTTTTTACGCTTACCCGCGAGTGCGCGTACGAGTTTTTCCAATTAAAGGACAATCGAAACGGGATTTATTTATTTAGTTCAGAGTCGCCACTTGGGAAAATAATGGTGTTCCAAGTCACCGGTTTTAATCCCGAACCGAGGAAATCTATGACTTTGTATTACAGTCTGCGAAATTAGAAACCTGGATAAGGAATTCTGTTAACCCGGGAGAAGGTGTTAGGCACTCCCGGATTCCATGGTTTTATCACGGTCGCTCAACTACAATTTTTGTTTCTATCTGATTTCTTTATATATTTTTTATTTATATGCTCTTATATTCCGCTTTTTAATTTTAGAAGAATTGCAACGTCACGAAAATACATTTCGAGTCACACCGCAACCAATACGCCTGCGACTTTAATATATTTCAGTTTCGCCGAGAGTAAGATTTGGGTCACATAAATGCGCACCCGTACTTGAGAATGTATATTAAAATTGTGCCTAAGATATCTACATCTTAATACTTTGGGAAAGATTGTGAAATTAGCTAAATGGTCCTTCCGAGTCTAAAGATTGTATAACAATTATTTGAGGGCCCCGTGCATTCTTACCTTATAACGAGGCTCATCTCATTTTTCATCTTTTAAGGTCAAAACTATGGTGTGCTATTTTTTATATTACTTTATCCCCTGCTTAATATAACTATGAATGTTGTTCAATTATATATTCCGTTCACATCCAGGCCATTATGTATTGTGGGTCTGGAAATCGTATCTAACACAAGGGAAATGCACCGAAGTGCATAGGGCTATTCAAAGCCCAATTCGTATTTATACATTTGTCTCTAAAAAACACAAGAAAAAGTCCTAAATAATTTGTTATTGGGCTGAGGTAAACCAGGCATTGGCCTAGGTCCAAATGTGAAGGAAATGAACTCTACACCTCGGCCCGTGCAGCAAATGGCCTGAGGCCCCAATGCCTGGGAATAGGTTGTTATATCGTTGACTCTTTAAACTCCATTGAACCACAATTTAATTAAACAAAGGTTTGCTGGAACTACTTCAAATTACTCTTGATGTGTTCTAACAGTTGGCAATCACGGGAAAATAATACTTACACACTTGAACTACTGAAGCAATGATCCCTCACTAATTCTAACTGGACTAAATTCGAACATGTTAACTAACTCAAACCAATCCAATTAATGATGCATAATTCAACTCAAGTAAACTATTCATTTGAACCATTAACCTAAAGTTATTAACACTTACATATTAACGAAGATATGAATTGTTGCAGCACAACACAAGTAAAGTTTGAAATTAAACTAGATTTCAAAATCAAACCCAAATCCAAATGTTTCTGATTCTTCTTTTAAAAAACCGAATAACTCTAAGAAAAATAGGTACTAGCTTTGTGAAAACTATAACTAGATGATTCCAAGTTTAAATAATCCAAAACAAACAATGAAATGCATATGAAGGCCAACTGAGATTCTTCATCACACTAGTAACCCAACCTCAACTAAATTAAACTACTAATAGCTACTGAGTTTTCACATTTCCAGGAGCACGTCTAATTATTTAAACAATCTACTAATTAACAGTCCTAATTATACAAATCATGTAAAACTAAATTAAAGTACTACATAGAAATCAACTCTTGTGTCTAAACATTGACAAGCAATCAATCCTAATGAATACATCATCAGGCAACCAAGTCGTGAATGAATTTTATTTCGACTTCGACTCAAAGTTACATCAATTGAAGGTGTGTACCTGGCAATTACAATGAAGAGAAATCAGTTGCAGCAGCAGAAGACACAACAACTACAGCAGCAACAGGACAGGACACTCAACAAACCAGCAGTAGCAAAACACAAACAACAGCAGTAGCCAAAACACAGTAACAGCAGTAGCACACGACCAACAGCAACAACAACAAGGATGAATACAAGAACCAACCCATACTATGACCCACCCTCAATGGAACAGTAACACTCCTTCTCTATTTCCAGATTTGATACCAAAATATCTATCTCTATGCCCAAAAGAGTCTGCCTATCACTGTATTTCCCAGAATACTTCCTCAATGCTCACTATCAATGTGTATGTCTGTCTAAGGTCTCCCCCTGTATGAATCCTGTATCCTCTTTATATATTCAAATTCCCAACTGGCCAGCCTATCTTCAGAATTGTTTTCCCCTCTGGCCAGCCCATACCCTGCTCTATTTTACCACTTAAACTTGTCTAAGCATGGGGTTTTTATATTAAAATAATAAGTGCAGGCCTGGTGGGATGCCCTGCTGTAACAGCAGGTTCCACTAGTTTAACTCATGGGCAAGGTAGTTTTAAAACCTAAGAAATGCTAATTCTGTTAATCCCTAATTTAAAGTTAACAACTCCAGATTTTGATCCCATTAAAGTCCTAATGTGTACTACACTTCATCAGTTACACCCTTCAATCCTTAACTAACAACAACCATATTCAATTCACCACTTAATTAAACAGACAGTTCAAAAGGAAGGAATCTTGATCCAACAGTGATTTATAGTGTCCATTTCTGCCTAAAATGCTAATAAACAAGACCTACGAAACTCATTGATAGTATTCGTATAACTCACATAAGGAACAACAGTCAATCGAATGACTTAATGATTCGAAATGCTCAGGCAAACGAAACACAAAAAATGCAGAATTTACTACTTGACCGTATAGTTTACAACTAATTCGTGTTTCTATATCATAATCTACTCCGACATAAAACAAGAATGACCAAATAAAGGTCTTATGGGGTAGAAGCAGAACAGATTAAAATCAATCACAAACAGGTAGAAATGAACAACTAAGTCAATATAATGAATACAACAACAAAACAGAAGGAAAAGAATGAGAAATGGGATACCTCAAAAAATTGGACGGACTCGGCTCCAAAGACTTTGAGTCGCACTCTTTTGAAGTAAACGGACTTCAATTGAAGTGTTTTTCCAACGAAAAACACTCCAATTAAGGTCTATTGCCTTCAAGTACCGTTGACTCGACGAAATCCCTATTTTTTGGGTTTTTAGGGTTCTTGAGGCTCGACTTTAGGGCTTTAACATTTCTAGTAAGATTCGAGCTAAACCGGGGTTAGTAGGGGCGTGAGGGAGGTGTGAGGAGTCACTGGTATGAATTTGGGGTGGTTTGGCGTGGTTTGGGTTTTAACTCGAATCTTCGATTGAAGATTCGAGACGTTTGGGGATGATTCGAGGTTAAAGGACCGTGGATTTGTGTAGAGGAGGTTTAGGGGGAGCTATGGTGTTGATTGGGTGGCCATTGGCCTACTGCCGCCGGCGGAGACGATATCCGGCCGGCGGAGTGCGGTGGGGGAAGGCGGGGCTTGGCTTGTCTCTGAGAGAGACGATGGAGGAGGGGTCTGGCTAGGGGGGGGCTGGGTAAGAGATTCGTATTATATACGAGATAGGAAATTCGATCCTGATCGTTGGATCATTTACGATCAACGACCAGGATCGTTTTTCTTAAAGGAAACGACGTCGTGTAACGTTAATATGAGACTGGGTCGGTCTTTGGCTGGGAGCAGGTCGGGCTATGAGGGGAAATGGCGACCGATGGATCGAAATGATCCAACGGCTTGGATATCTTGGCCTGTTATGGCGTCGTTTGGGCGCATCCGGAGATGGCCTGAGCCGGATTTGGCTTGGGCCTGGGTTGTTCAACCCTTCTTGGGCCTGTTTTCACACTTATTTCTAATTTTATTAATTAACTCTAATTAAACCAAAAACTACTTTAAACAAATCAATTTAAAGGGAATGAAATTACCCCTATTAATTAACACTTGATGATTAACACAATTTATGCATTCAAATAAAATCACATGATGATCGAGAAACGAGGTGCACACATTTTTTGATTTTCTTACGATTAGTTCCTATGTCCGATTTATTCTCATAAACGCGCACTTAATTCCCAAATATGCAATGCGTATTTTTTTTGTATTTTCTAGCTAAATAAACACACATACCAATGCTAATGCTCCGGAGAGACAACACAAAATCCACAAAAATCAAGTGTAGCCCAAAGCTATTTTATTTTGAATTTTTGGGAGTAAATCTTACGTAGGGCAAAAATCACGTGCTCACAGCTGCCCCTCTTTGCACGGAAATACGAAGAGTTTTCGTGCAAAGATAAGTGAGCGGATACGAGCGATTTTTGCCCGTTCAAGCACTCCGTATGAAGCATTTTTTGGAAAAGTTTGACCGAACCTTGCTTCAAAAATCTCCTACATATCCCTGGCTAAAAGGGAATCAGGTCAATGTAGTTCGGGAAGTTTTGGTAGCCGGGACTACCATGACTGCTGTGATCTTGCTGTTACTGCTGTTGCCACTGCTTAACTGGTCTCCTTATTAAACGAAAAATAAGAAGCTAGACTAGGTTACAGTATTGCAAATTCTTATCTATCTTTTCAACTTGATCTTGTCATGTTCCTTGCCATCCTGCTGGCTCTGATGTTTCTTCACATGCTTCTTCCCTTCTGACAATTGTTATTTCGGCCTATCTTGATTGCCGAACTCCGACCATTGGTCCTTTCTTTGTGATCGTCGAACTATTCTCCTTCGAAGTCTGGACCTATCTTTCTGATTCTTGTTGCCTTCCTTTTGATTATTAACTTGGATTCATGCTGGGGACTCCCGTCATACTCTACCGCTTTCCTCAAACAACTTCAAAATAAAATTGCCACTCCATTCTTCAGGCGGGCTCCCTGACTTCAACTACAACTTCAGAATAAACTCGCCACTCCATTCTTCAGGCGGGCTCCCTGACTTCAACTACAACTTCAAAATTAATTCGAACTATTCTTCGTCGAAGTCTGAATTCATCTTTCTGATCCTTGTTGCCTTCCTTTCGATTATGAACTTGGATTCACACTGGGGATTTCGTTATGCTCTACCACTTTCCCCAACCAACTTCAACAATAAATCGCCACTCCATTCTTCAGGCGGGCTCCCCGACTTCAACTACGACTTCAAAATAAATCGCCACTCCATTCTTCAAGCGGGCTCCCTGACTTCGACATTATCTTTTGAAAAATAAAACGCCATTCCTCTCTTCAGGCGGGCTCCTGACTTCAATCATCAACTCTGAAAATTAAACGCCATTCCTCTCTTCAGGCGGGCTCCTGACTTCAATCATCAACTCTGAAAATTAAACGCCATTCCTCTCTTCAGGCGGGCTCCTGACTTCAACAACATCTTTTGAAAATAAATCGCCACTCCATTCTTCAGGCGGGGCTCCCCGACTTCAACTACAACTTCAAAATTAAATCGCCACTCCATTCTTCAGGCGGGCTCCCCGACTTCAACTATAACTTCAAAATTAAATCGCCACTCCATTCTTCAAACGGGCTCCCTGACTTCAACTAAAACTTCAAAATTAAATCGCCACTCCATTCTTCACGGGCTCCCCGACTTCAACTACAACTTCAAAATTAAATCGCCACTCCATTCTCCAGGTGGGCTCCCTGACTTCAACTACAACATCAAAATTAAATCGCCACTCCATTCTTCAGGCGGGCTCCCTGACTTCAACTATAACTTCACTAATTTCAACCCATCCTTATCGCCTTCCTTTGTTTTCTGTACCATTTTCTTCTTCCTGCCTCGCCCCTTGGGCCATCTTTTCTTCTGAATTACCTTGTCTTGGAATTGCTTTCCCCCTGGGTCGCGTTACTTTTCCTTTGGCCGCCGGAGATATCTTCAGAACTGTTTACTCATCTACTGGGGATGATACTGCTGGGGAAATCTCGAAGTTAGCGTTTCATTTTCCCAACAACTGCCGGGGATGATACCAGGCCCAAAGATCGCCCCCGCGGGGGACCCCTTTTCCTTTTCCTTCTTTCCAGGCCTCCTTCGGGACTCACGCTTTTGCTTCCTTGAAGAACTTATGGGACATAATGCTGCTGGGGGAATCTCGGAGTTAGTGTTTCATTTTCCCAACAACTGCTGGGGATGATACCAGGCTCAGAGATCACCCCATCGTGTTGTCTGGCCTCTCTCAAAACTATCCTGCTCCGAATTGGTATTTCGCGAGATTTCGTTATCCTTATCCACTGGGTATTTGTTTTCAAGAAAATTTTCGCAATGGGAGAAAATTTTTCTGCCCCAGTTTGATGACCTTCTATGCGGCATGCTTTTCCGCCGACGACCCTCTTTTCCTGCTTTAAATCAAAGAAAAATTGTTAGTTTCAAAACGCAGTGAGTGGTCGTGCCATTCTTGTTGGGGGCCATTTTCCCTTTCTCTTTCAGCTGCTTGGCCTCCCTCGAACTTTTGGGGACGACGTTGACGCTTGCTGGGGATGATGCTCTTTCCACAGATGGTTTCTCATCTCTCCCTTTTATTCCAACCTTTAGTTTGATCCGACCCTTTTAGCCGGTGATCTGTTGTGAGAAATCATCTTCCGGGCGTGCAATATGTGTCCATCATACTCCATAATTCCTGTGAACCTTCTAATCAACCTGTCGTTCCAATCTTAATATCGGAACGACCTTTCGCCTTATTGCCTCGTTCCACGCCTATTCATCTTTATTGTACCGCTTTGGGAGACTTGGTAGTAAGCTTTGAAAAGTCAATTTCGAAAAAGAAAAATGATAGATAAAGACTGCTGACCGCGAATGACAAAAGAAAAGGAAAACTTTTCTGAACTCAAAACTGGGAAAAACTTATCTGAATATGTAACCGATCCAATGGTTATGCCGCGCCTTTGAGATTAATCTACCCAGTCTATTTATGTCAATCACTTTCTGATGGCCGCGTTTTGCTAGAAGCAAACGGATGTCCCAACCTTGTCTTATGCAGACACCTTGTAACCATCTCGCCTTGTCACCTCATAGTGCCCTTCAAAGTGTTTTCACTAATGAGATTCTCTCATTTCTCTCGACCTCCCGTCGCCTTAGGGTGCCTGTAAAGGTTTTCACCGTAAGACTCTCTCATTTTATTTCTTTCAGCTTTCTTCGCCTTAAGGTGCCCGCGAGGGTTTTCACCGTTAAGGCTCTCTCATTTTGCTTTCTTTCCAGGCTGAGGAACTGCCCGCGAGATTCCCTCTAAAGCATTATCCCTTTCCGGTTTGTGTATCCTGGATTCAATCGAGGATCGGAGCGTCGCTCCCGGCTTTCATTCGCATGACTTGGCATTTCTCAAATATTGATCGAGAGGTCTTTTTCGGTCATTAATGTGGTTTTTGTGCGTGAGGCTAAAGAAAAAGGGGTTTAACCTCAACGGTTAGCTCATTACAACTTTCGGAATCTACACTATCTTTCAAACGAGACAATGACTTCTGCCCCAGTTTTGTTGCTTGGGGGACCTTTGATTTTTATTTTATTGTGACCGAGCCGTGTGGCGCCTACGTATCCTTCTTGAGGAATTAGGTCAAACGTAGTTCATTTTTTCTTGTGTTTTTTTTTTCTTTTTCTATTTTGTTATACATCTTCCTTGAGGATTCCAAAAGAGGGTATATGAAAGAATAATTAAGGCTCAAAGGGGGAAACAAGGGTTAAAGTGTTTGGGTAGTAGAAAAATTGCCTCTGTCATTTCATTCTCCGAAAAATGCCAAATACAAACGAACGAAACCAAGTGTTGACAAATGCATTAAAGAATTACACATAATATCTCTTGACTGCATCGGAATTGATAGCCATATCGGTGCACCTTCCTTCGATATCAGTTAGACAAAGAGCGCCGTTGGATAACACTCTAGTCACAACAAATGGTTCCCTGCCAATTTGGAGCGAACTTGCCTTTCGCTTCGGCCTGATGTGGTAGAACTCTCTTCAACACATGTTGTCCCACTTCAAATTTCCTGGGACGTACCTTCTTGTTATATGCTCTTGCCATTCTCTTTTGATACAATTGGCCATGACATACTGCTGTCAATCTCTTTTCATCGATCAAGCTCAATTGCTCTAATCGGGTTTTGACCCACTCATCATCGTCAATCTCAGCCTCAGCGACAATTCGGAGGGATGGAATCTCAACTTCTGCAGGTATTACTGCTTCAATCCCGTATACCAACAAGTAAGGAGTTGCACCTACCGAAGTCCGGACGATAGTGCGATAACCCAACAGTGCAAATGGTAACTTTTCATGCCATTGCCTAGACCCTTCTACCATCTTCCTCAATATCTTCTTTATATTCTTGTTTGCCGCCTCAACCGCACCATTTGCTTTGGGACGATATGGTGTGGAATTTCGGTGTGTAATCTTGAACTGTTGACATACCTCTTTCATCAATCCGCTGTTAAGATTGGCACCGTTATCCGTGATGATTATCTTTGGAATTCCAAACCTACAGATGATGTGGGAATGTACGAAGTCCACCACCGCCTTCTTGGTCACGAATTTGAAGGTTTTGGCCTCCACCCACTTGGTAAAGTAATCGATCGTCACCAGAATGAACCTATGACCATTGGAAGCTGCAGGTTCTATAGGTCCGATAACATCCATACCCCACGCGACAAATGGCCATGGCGCCGACATTGTATGCAATTCGGTCGGTGGAGAATGAATCAAATCTCCGTGTATCTGACACTGATGGCATCTTCGTATGAAACTTATACAATCCCGCTCCATAGTGAGCCAATAATATCCTGCTCGAAGAATTTTCTTTGCCAATACATATCCACTCATGTGTGGTCCACAAACTCCCGAGTGTATATCTGTCATCACTGTTGTGGCTTGACTCGCATCTATACATCTCAACAATCCCAAATCTGGGGTTCTTTTGTACAGCACCCCTCCACTAAGGAAAAATCCGTTCGCCAAACGCCGAATAGCTCTCTTTTGATCTCCAGTTGCCTGCTCTGGGTATATTCCTAACCCGAGGTACTCTTTGACATCATGAAACCATGGCTCACCATCCATCTCTTCTTCTATCATATTACAATAAGCATGTTGATTCCGAACCCGAATATGTAACGGATCGACACGAACCTTGTTCGGGTGATGTAGCATTGACGCTAAAGTAGCTAGAGCATCGGCAACCTCATTATGCACGACCGGAAACGCTTAGTCAGATCATGCAAACACTGACGATACGGGATAAGCTTTAAATCTCTGGTTTCCCATTCTCCCTGAATCTGATGTACCAGAAGGTCCGAGTCCCCCAAGACCAAGACGTCCCGTACATCCATGTCCACCGCTAATCGCAACCCCAAGATACATGCCTCGTACTCAGCCATATTATTGGTACAATGAAAACGCAATTGAGCAGTAACAGGATAATGATGTCCCGTTTCCGAGATGAGCACAGCCCCTACTCCGACTCCTTTTGCGTTCGCCGCTCCGTCGAAGAAAAGCTTCCATCCCGGATCCTCAGTTAATTCCAACCCATCAATTTGCAATACTTCTTCATCCGGAAAGTACGTCCTCAAAGGTTCGTATCCGTCATCAACAGGATTCTCAGCAAAGTGATCGGCTAGGGCTTGAGCTTTCATAGCCGTCCTTGTCACGTATATGATGTCGAACTCTGTAAGTAATATTTGCCATTATGCTAACCTCCCTGTAGGTATAGGTTTCTGGAAAATATATTTCAACGGATCCAAACGCGAAATGAGGTAAGTGGTGTAAGAAGATAAATAATGTTTCAGCTTTTGGGCTACCCAAGTCAAAGCACAACAGGTCTTTTCCAAATGAGTGTACTTAACCTCGTGGACCGTGAATTTCTTATTGAGATAGTAAATGGCCCGTTCTTTTCTGCCAGTAAGATCATGCTGCCCAAGTACGCAGCAGAACAAATTCTCTAAAACCGTTAGATAAAGAATCAGGGGTCTACCCGGTTCAGGCAGAACTAGTACGGGTGGGTTTGACAAATACCCTTTGATTTGGTCAAACGCTTCCTGACATTCTGTCGTCCATTCTATCGCAGCGTCTTTCTTCAACAGACGGAATATGGGTTCACAGGTTGCTGTAAGCTGAGCAATAAACCTATTGATGTAATTTAACCTTCCCAACAGACTCATTACCTCTGTTTTATTCTTCGGCGGGGGTAGCTCCTGAATGGACTTGATTTTGGATGGGTCCAACTCAATGCCCCGTCGGCTGACGATGAATCCTAGCAACTTTCCTGATGGGACTCCGAATGCGCATTTGGCCGGATTGAGCTTGATATCATATCTTCGAAGTCTTTGAAAGAACTTCCTGAGGTCGGCAACGTGGTCTTCTCGACGTCTAGATTTTATGATCACATCATCCACGTACACTTCTATTTCCTTGTGTATCATGTCATGGAATACCGTAGTCATCGCCCTCATGTATGTTTCCCCTGTATTCTTCAAACCGAACGGCACCACCCGGTAGCAATAAGTCCCCCATGGTGTGATAAAAGCCATTTTTTCTGCGTCCTCTTCATCCATCAAGATCTGATGATATCCCGCGTAGCAATCCACAAAGGATCCGATTTCACGTCCGGCGCAATTATCAATCAGGATATGAATATTGGGAAGCGGGAAATTATCCTTAGGACTCGCCTTGTCGAGATTGCGGTAGTCCACGCATACTCTGATCTTTCCGTCTTTCTTTGGCACCGGTACTACGTTAGCCAACCATTCAGGGTATCGAGTGACATGAATGACTTTCGCCTGCAACTGCTTGGTCACTTCCTCCTTGATTTTTACACTCATCTCTGTCTTAAATTTCCGCAGTTTTTGCTTGACGGGAGGACATGTCGGACCAGTGGGTAATTTATGAACCACTAGATCAGTGTTGAGTCCTAGCATGTCGTCGTACGACCATGCGAAAATATCTTTAAACTCCATGAGTGTTTTGATCAATTCCTCCCTCAGGTTGGGTTCAATATGGACACTTATTCTGGTTTCTTTGACGTCATCTGTGTCCCCCAGATTAACAGCCTCGATATCATTTAAATTTGGTTTGGGTTTTTCCTCGAAGTGACTTAATTCTTCACCGATTTCTTCTACGGCTTCATCATCGCCGTATTCCGATTCACGTTCGTCACTTCTTATTTCATGCGTTATTATTTCCAAACCCGATTGACTTTCTAGACTGGGTTGATTAATCTTTAAGCACGCCATATCATTAAGATCAGTTGAAAGAAAGCTGTTCAGAAAAGTAAAAGAAGAAAAATAAACAAAATTAGACACGAAGGGAACAAATTTCATTAATGGGAATAGTACAAGAAAAAACAAACTTGCAAGCTCAAATCAAAATGAACTAAAACAAACGGATTTTACTCCGGGGACAACCCCAACACAAAATTTCGAAAGAAAACAATCCAAAACAAGCTACCAAAACTCCTTCCGGACAGGGAGAGGAGTAGCCTTCCAATTATTCAATTTTGCTTTCAATCCCACAAACTGTATCTCGTCATGGCTGGATCCTTCGCCATCCTCTAGCATACATACATCTGTGAATAGGTCCTCGGACTTTCCTAAGAACTCTTCGTCTGGCCTAACCATAGGATTGGGAACCTTTGTCGTCGGATGTCCTCTTGCTCCGGACCTGACAAAAGATTGGGAAAGGCGTGGAACCGGCTTCGGGAGCACCCATGTCTTCTGCTTACTCCTCTTGGCTCGCCGGATGTCCTCTGATGTTGGCTTGAATCCCAAGCCGAAGGTTCCCAAGTTTTCGACCACTGATACCGGTTGTATGATTCCTTGCAGAGATGCACCTAGACCTTTGCCGGGTATGAAACCATGTCTCAACATTTCATGAGCCACCATGACGTCGGCAGTAATGATTCTGTCATCGGGAATGCATTCCCCTTCTGGAACTCGGTTGGCGGATACCACATCGCAGATCCGGTATACCCATGGCCCAACATCTTCTTCTGTCTCAACAAAGGGGACGATGGTGCCTGGTTGTAGATCATTCTCTCCGTGGACGACGATCTCCTGTTGGTCCCACTCAAACTTGACGAGTTGGTGTAAGCTGGATGGAACTGCTCTTGCGGCATGGATCCATGGTCGCCCTATCAAAAGGTTATATGACACTACCATGTCCAGCACCTGGAATTCCATGGTGAACTCCACCGGTCCAATTGTCAAGATTAACACTATGTCCCCGACCGATGCCTTGCCTCCTCCATCAAACCCTCGAACACATATGCTGTTCTTGCGTATCCTGCCGATGTCCACTTTCAACTTGTTCAGTGTAGAGAGAGGACAGATGTTAGCACTGGGACCCATTATCGACAAGGACTTTGGTAACCACCGACTCCTTACACTTTACCGTAAGATATAAAGCCTTGTTGTGTTCGGTGCCTTCCTCAGGCAACTCATAATCGGTGAAGGTGATCCGATTCGCTTCGAAGATCCTATTGGTGATCTTCTCCAAATGACTCACCGAGATTTTATCGGGTACGTGGGCCTCATTCATAACTTTCATCAAAGTTTGCCGATGTTCTTCAGAATGTACCAGCAAGGACAGCAATGAGATTTGCGCAGGAGTCTTCTTCAGCTGTTCTAGGACAGAATAATCATGCAGCTTCATCTTTTTCAAGAATTCTTCTGCCTCTTCGTCAGTCACCGGCTTTTTCAGTGTTGCCGGAGCAGTCTTCCTCAACTCCACAGGGGCAAAACATCTCCCCGAGCGGGTCAAACCTTGTGCTTCGCAAACTTCCTCTTTCACTTCCTTTCCTTTGTAGGTCGTCGTGACCTGATCATAATTCCATGGGATGGCTTTGCTATCAACTATTGGCAACTGTATTGCTGGCTTAATGATGAAAGGATCCATTCGAACACCTACTACCGTCAAGACGGGTTTGGTTGCTACCCCTGGTACAGTTAGTTTTACTTCCCCCGACTTTACCGGCACTTTGTTCACGCTTCCCTTTTCTGCTTCCGATCCCCTCTCGTACGTCCTTCTTGCACATGAGTGACCCATCAAGGTTCGGCCCTTTTCTCATTCCTACCCCGCTAGACTTGATCATCATTACAGTCTGAGAGGTTCTCTCCTTTCCCTCCTCTACCCATACCAACTCGATCATGTTGGTCTCATGATGAGTTGGAAGTCAATTTTGGTTGATGTTGGGCTCCGCTGGAGTCTGGACCTCAATTCGGCGAGTGTCGATGAGCTCCTGGATGGCTGTTTTCAATAGCCAACACTTTTATGTATCGTGCCCCGGACATCCTGAGCAGTATGCACAATTTATTGAATGATCCATATTCTTTGGAAGAGGATTTGGTAGCTTAGCCTCGACCGGATTTAGCAACCCTACTTGCTTCAAACGGTGGAACAGACTGGTGTAAGACTCCCCCAAGGGAGTGAAAGTCTTTGGTCTTGGCGCGCTGTCGCTTTTGAATGCTTGGTTCGGACGAAAGCCCGCACCCGTGGGATTTCTATAGGCTCTTGGGGGTGGGTAATTATTCTGTGGATTTGGCACACGCCATGGTGCCTGGACGGGAGGTGTGGCATATGACTGTGCGTGATGGACAGTAAAATAGGGATCGGGTGCTGGATAGTAGTGTTGCGGGTGGTTATATGGATTGTGGAAGTAATTTTGGTGGTGAGGTTGTGGCGGGTTATACTGGGGTGCGGGGCCTCTGTTTCTGAACCATGTTCCGGACTCGACCGCCGTGACTTCTTCTTTCCTCTTTTTCCCAAGCACTCCTCCGGTACCACTTTGGATAGCTTGAGTGGTGGCTTTCAAAGCTGAATAGCTCATGATCTTGTTGGCTCTCAAGCCTTCCTCGATCATAGCCCCCATCTTTATCACCTCGATGAATGATTTACCGACGGACGTCACCAGATATCTGAAATAGGTCGGCTCTAGTGTCTGCAGGAAGTAATTCACCATCTCGTTCTCTCTCATAGGCGGATCTACCCTTGCTGCCTGTTCCCTCCAGCGGAAACCAAATTCTCTGAAACTTTCAGCGGGTTTCTTCTCTAATTTTAGCAATGATAAGTGGTCGGGGACTATTTCAAGATTGTACTGGAACTGGCCAATAAATGCTTGAGCCAAACCATCCCACGTAAACCATTTGCTGGGATCCTGCCTAGTGTACCACTCTAGTGCAGATCCCCCCAAACTCTGACCGAAGTAAGCTATCAGAATCTCGTCCCGTCCTCCGGGTCCTCGCATTTTACTACAAAACCCTCGAAGATGGGCTACAGGATCACCGTGCCCCTCGTATAGGTCAAACTTGGGCATTTTGAACCCGGCCGACAACTGGACATCTGGGAATGGACACAGATCCTTGTAAGCGACACTGACCTGGTTGCCCAAACCGTGCATATTCCTGAAGGACTGCTCCAGGCTTTTAACTTTTCTAATAACTTCCTCATGTTCCGAACTTTGGAAGTGCTTTTCCGGTTCTGCCGGGTTATCCCAGTGAGGGGTGTGTGTATGCGGTTCAGGAGCCCTAAAAGTAGGCTCGGGAGGATAGTAAGAATTGTCATGGATTTGAACATGCGGCTCACCGGACGACTTTTGTAGAGTAGCAGGTGGGGGTGCCACAAAACAGGGGTGACCGGAGGAGGATTTTGTTTGGCTGGTGGAACTTGGGTGGCATAAGGGTTTTCCCCTTGATAGTATGGATAGAGTGGGGCGCTTGTCGAAGGATCAAAGGGTGGATGTTCTGGAGCGGATGCGAGAGTAGGGAGGTTTGGTGAAGACTGTCCCCTAGCCCAGGCTAGGTGCATCTCTGTTATCTGTTGTTTCAACCGATCTACCTCTTCTTTCATGATATGTATCTCTGATTTCTCTTCTTCGAGACTTTTACCGGAACTGGACATACTTGCTGGAATTAGCCCTTTAGATCTAGTACGGTAGTGGTGGCTGGCCAGTATATTCTGTCAAACCAACTGCTAAACTTTTCTGGCATGCAACAAACTTTGTTAGCTTACCGAATTTAACAGGCATGTTATCGCACGTTGGGATGCAATGCACCTAATTAATTAACCATTTCTATATGTTCTCATCACATGCGTCATTCCAGCTTCTTTTCTTTTCTTTTTCTCTTTTTTTTTCTTTTTCCTTTTTCAATCATCCTTGAAAGCCTTATTGTTATTAATCTTCGTGTTCTTTACCTTTCTTTCTAGTGGTGGTCGAATCTTATGTGGATTGCCTACGTATCACGTCCCCGCGTGAATCAGACCGAGCGTAGTTCTGGTAACAAGATTGTGGCAAAATTCAGTAACTTTTATATCAAATAAAACCTTAAAGTTACAAAACATGTCTTACAATAATCGACAAAATAGAGGAATGCTTGACTCGAAAAAATAAAATGCCAACCAGCTTGACTCAATATTTCAAACTACATTTTTTAAATCAGAAGTCTAATGCTCTAAAATTCCTGGGGGCCCGCGAGGCATCATTCGGCCTTGCCGCGGGCCTTGGTGTGAGGTCCTTGTGTAGTCCTCTTAACTCTCTCATGATCTGATGAACATAGCCCATAACCGAAGCAAAAAAGGCGGGGCGGGGCATTTGTTCACAAGCTAAACACTTCATGGTGACATAGTGCCCGATTTCTCCAATTCTGTCCTTGATCATGTCCCTTTCTCCGAGTAGCCGTTCTATCTATTGGTTTTTCGCCCCCAATCTTCGAGCATTGTTGGTGACTTGGTCTAAGAGCCTATCCACTTGTTCTTGCAATCGGGCCATCAAATCGTGGCAACGGTCGAGGTCTGCTCTGGCATCTCGGGCTTGCTTGAAAACCCGCTCCCTGAGGATAACATTTGCTTCCCTTAGACTAGTGATGATCTCAATGTAATCTTCTTCCACCCGTTGTAGGTGAAGTGCATGTTGATGTGCCTCCTTTCTCCAGCTAGCACGGATCCTCATTGTTTGGGTCTTTGACTCTTCCAATTCTCTTTGGACATCGGCAACTTGGTTTTTCAAACCCTTTATCAATTTTTCGTCTGCTCGACTCCTCAACTGTCTGTCAGCATCCCTTTTCATTTGCTGGATTTGAGCTCTCAAAAAGTCATTTTCTTGTGCCAACTTCTTTTTATCTCCTTCGTCGGCGGCAGCTTGCGTATCCTTTTCAAATTGGAGATCTTGGACCCGCTGCTCTATCTTGCCAATCCTTGTTCTGTAAAGCTCTTCCTTAGCTAACCAGTCTCATTGTTCTTGTGACGCTTCAGCAAATTCCCTGAG